>JAOYSI010004587.1:35562-46760 GCA_025775065.1 Hiodon alosoides
CACCTGAAGTCAGTCGCTGAAGTCAGTCTCACACCTGAAGTCAGTCGCTGAAGTCAGTCACACACCTGAAGTCAGTCGCTGAAGTCAGTCTCACACCTGAAGTCTTTTCAGAGGGATTATGGCTGATCTAATTATTTGCTCAATGTAAACCCTTCATTGACTGACTTAAAAAGTAAAATACCTCCAGAATTGGACAAACACACTGGTAGCCATCAATGTATTAATGCAATGAAAAAAACAGAAAGAACAATACCAACTGGCCCTAAAAATTGTATTGTTGTATGTAGACAGCCACTTGTACACGGTTGTTTGTAGACGAGCACATGGTTTTACACAGTTGCTTTTACATACGCTGATGCTCACACACGCTTTAGGTGGATTTTTATATGTACTTTCAAAGCACTTGTGCATTCGTGTTTGCCGTTACACACCAATACTTTCCTTGCAGATGTGCTGGACAACTTGCTTCCCCATGGCTCATCTCAAGCCAACACGAGCGGAGTGGACTGCTTGCCTTAACGATGTGCACAGGCTCGGAGCACTTCAGACTCTGATGCGGGGTGGGGGTGGGTGGGATTACGGCACACACTGGCAGCAGAATGGTTTTAGTTAAGAATTCCAGTAATCACTTTTAGGAGCGTAATATATAGCTGACCTTTGACAACAACACACAACCCCACTCCCTGGCGACCTGATCAAAGGAAGCAGTGGTGGCTGAGCAAACAGTGCTATCAGAGGATTTTGTTAAATTTACTGCCTGCCACTTCCCTCTCGTCTCTGCGCTGATACCAACGAGCGGAGGTCTCGTCTTACAGAATACCTATCCACGCTGATTTATGGCTCGGATCAGAACCACGGTGCTTGGGGGGGGTTGGGGTCCATGCAGGCCAGTGCTCTCACGCTGTGTGAGAGCCACAATAGAGGGGAGTCTAAGGCTCGGGTTCACCTGGAACTTGTGCGCCCCAGTGAGTAATTACTAACCGAGAGGCAGCGGCCGAGAGCCCGAGTTTGCATGTTAACCGCGCCCTGAAAGTGGGGATGATTGGCTGTGCGTCGTGCGTTGATCGTTAAAGGCGAGAGGACTAACTGAGTTAACTAACTAACTGAGTTAAGGTCCAGTTGAAGAAAGCCCTAGGGCAGTACCTACAGTGCAATTAGTTAGTCTGTGACCAGGGTTAGTCAAGCTATCTCCTGCCCCATTTGAATCAATGATTAACTTTGATCTATTAATAAATGATTAAAGTAAGAAATGTACAATGTCGGTACATTTACTGGTTAACTAAACTAAAATGTTTTCAGTTTTATCAACAGTAGAACTAAAGATTACTGTGTGCCAACATTAGAGGTTTGGCTATCGACGCTGCTACACATAATCATTTTCCGAAGTAAATACCACTTTGCCACCGTGCCATACAGGGTGCAATAACAGGTTTCAACCACCGGGTGGCACTACATGATAGCCAATACCTAACGGTGCCTCTTGCCACCAAGGCTGGGGACATAACAAAGAGCAAACAGACCACATCACATCATCAAACAGGGACTCTTAACCAAGCATAAACCAGAGGCACTCACCTTTGCCTTGGTATCACCCTCATGTACTCTCCAGCTCATACTCAGGAAGCTGTCACGTGCGATTGGCAGACCATGCCAATTTCTTATGTGATCGATGAACAAATAATAAGCATTGGTGGACTAGCATGAATTAATTCACTAACAGAGTCGGTATGCTTTTGCCTTTGATCTGCGTGTTCAAGCATGTGAAATGCCTTCTTAAATCAAGTGTAGAAACCACCTTAACCTTGGATTGTGTAATTAGAATGTTTGCATTGTCAATTAAAGTCTACCGGATGTATTGTACTTTAACGATGGTCTTAGTTCAGCCTTGTGATTATAATCACCAATGTTACAATTACGTATCACTGACACTACATTTAAAATATCACAACAAGTGAAGGGTGAACGGATTACACAACATATGTTCGCAAATGTCCGCAGTGTAGAATGAACTCATCTCCTGAGCATGTTGCACTGAAATGACAAGGTTCAGGGCGAATCGTCTGCGTAGAACTGCCTCTCTTAGAGATATGTTTACACAAACTGAATTTATTCAGGTTTTGTACCCTTTGGTTTCAGTAGCTCCTCTTTGAAACTATTGATGTTTTTGTTGGATTTTGCAGAGCATGCCATAGAAATTTAGCAAATATGCATTGCTAAAATTCTTTTCTCCTGAAAAATTCTTATCCCTACAGGGCAGCTGATAACCATCGGTATTTAATATGTAAACTGGCGATATCTAACCGTAATAAATGCCTGAGCGCTAAGCAGCTGAGTGAATGTTTTATTGAGTACGAGCGAGGCTGTAAAATCTGAGGAGATAAGTTCAAATTCTGCCTGTGACATAGCAGTAGTCCATCTGAATGTCTGACGTTCCGTGTTCCAGCTCCCAGATAAGAATTGCATGAGTTGTACTTCCTAAGAGGTAGGGCTCTGTCGGTTGTCGATGAGAGGACCCTGAAAGGGGATTCTTGAAAAGTGAGTCCCGGGCAGGAGAGTCGGGTTAAGTTCGACCATCGAAGAGGGGGTTCATAAGTAGCGGATTTTTCATGTCCGTGGAGAGGGATGAGGAAATGAACGGTCAACGTGTCAGTCAGCCAGCTGAACAGGATGAAGTGATCTCGATATGAACGTTTCAAACCGCAGTGTTGCTGCTAGTTAAAAGAACCCACGGTCACAGAAACCCCTTCACAGCTATGCTTTCAGGTCTTCATCCACCAAGAAAGCTGAAGAACGTGAAATTGTATGTGTCACAGTGAAAGTGCAATCCCGGGATGTTGTGTTTGGGGGCTCTTCTAAGCTTCCAGTCCTCTTCCTCATCTTCATCATCATCATCCCCCTTTTCATCTCTTCATCATCCTCATCAATGTCATCATCATCGTCAACGTCATCTTCATTATTGTAGTGAAGGCCCATTAGCTGATAGGTAGACCGGGTGTTCGTCCCTCTCTGTGCTGGAATCAGCCCAGTCTCATGTGGTCTGCCGGGTCAACCTCCTCACGACCCCAGCATGCATTCCTCCTTGATTCTGAACAATGGCATTTCGGTCATGTAAATGAAAGCTAAATGATTGTTTTACAGTATTGCACGCGAACACCCACACTCACATAAAGACAGCCCCCTCCAGCAAAAGGTTGTGCAAAAACCCCACCGGACTAATGTATTATTATTTTTTAAAGTTGGGCTCTGACAACCACACACGCTTGTTAACACACACAGTCCCTTACTCCAAGCCCCAGAGCAACGTTAGAACAATCAGAACGCGCAGCTGTCCAAACTCAGCCGTTTCCCCACCAAACGATGATGACTGGAGCAGCGGGCGGGGAAAATCCTGCACGGCGAACCGGGCGTCACGTCTGACCTATAAAATGACACCTCGGCCCTTTCCGGCGCAGGGCTGGGCCAGCTAATTCCTCATCTCCCCACTGAGTCACGCTCTCCTCTCTCTCATTTCCCACGTCATGCTTCTCTACACATGGGGTCCGGCTTCGCAAAGCCGCCCCCACCAAGCGCAAACATTTACGGCTCAATCAAATCAGCTCAGACAAAATTTTGATTTAATATAACACCCTTTAAAACAAGCTCGCAACTGATCTATTTGTAGAGCGATATTAAAAAATACCCCGGCTAACATTGACTACTGAGGAAGAAAAACTAATCTGATCACACAGCTGTAGATGATAGGTGTCACAGAATCATGAAGCAATCCAAGCTAACCTGTGACACAAGCAGGTTACGGTCTATGACACTCTAGGGTGTCTGTAGCCCACAAAGCAAATATTCAATAGCTACGAGAACCACCGGTTTAATCTGGTTCTGCCTTTTGGTTTGTTTGTTTAAGTTCTGTTTTTGTTATTAAGATGGGATACTTGTTTCTCCCTCAGTTTGTCTCATTAAAGGGGCATGTGAAGTTGTTAGCCCTTCGTGCTCATCAGTCAAACCATTTGGAAACAGAACATTGCCGGTATTGGAAGAGAGTTGACAAGGGTAAGCAAATAGGATCTTTACGAGAGTGGAGAGTGAGCAAGACACACAAGATGTTGACATTCATCGATGTGCAACAGGTTGTAAAAAATCCCTGAATCCTCAGATATAAACAGGTCAGGACAGAGGGCTCGTCAAGATAGGGTTGGGACGTTGGAGAGCTTCCTGATTAGCTGAGAGGGCATTTCTGAAATGCCTTGCCAAGCAATTTCCTGCTGCACAAGAGCTCTCTGCCGACCAGCAGGCTTATCCTGGTTCACACCTGGCTGTGGTAATGAGTCTCATCGCATGTCTCGGACGGCTCACCTTGGACTTTGTATCTGTGAGAAGCACCTGATCTGTCGATCACTCAAGCAATGCAGTGTGGATGTACCGTAGCAAGCACACAAACGGGAGGTGCAACTGAAAGGGTTTGCAAAAAAAAAAAATATATATACATATATATATATTTTTTAAAAGTAATGAAAAAACTGCAGGGCCTGAAGCTCCAGCAGGACGAGTGAACGACCTTGGGTGATTTTCACATCTCTTTTAATTGCACAGCCGTGTTATAAATCAGCGCTAATTTAGTGGGACAGGGAGTGGTGCCTGGGCCAAGTGCGCAGAGTGGCTCATCAGCTCGTCAGTTGCGGAGCTGCGGGGCCGACACTAACCAACACTGGCGCGACGAGCGCCCGCGGGGGTGGAGCGCCCATCGCCGTTCCGGGGGATTATTGTTGAGGACTTAAGTTTCTCCCACCACATGAAGTGGTGGCGGCGTGCACGCAAAGCCCCGGAGAGAGACTGTGGAAACACATACAGCGGTTCGGACCTGGTCCCCGGCCAAGACAAACCACTGCTTCAGGTGAAAACAAACCCTGGACGTGGGAGTCTCTCTCTCTCTCTCTCTCTCTCTCTCCCATTTCTGTGGTTTCCAGCAGCTGCTCATGTTCATCTCCTCTGGCTTGCAGCACTCGCTTTTTAAAAATGAATCAACTCGAAGCACTGCTCTGCCGGCGAAACTGTTTCACAGGTGTTTCAAAGACCTCTTTGAGGGCATCAGGGCAAACTCCGGCAATGTAGGCCGGCAATGCAACGTGGTTAAACCCAGGAGACCAAAAGGTCCCGTCAGCCACAAAACACCGGCTTGAGAAGACACGGACATTTTCACACATTCCCTCCATCCTGGCATCCAACTACAGATGATCATCGTCACGCCACAATAAAGATGTTGGCTGCACATGAGGTGGCACTCAGCCTGTGAAAAGGGAATTTTATCTCACGGCACAGGGTCATTTTACAGCCTGAGCTGCAACACATTTAGGCGTTCGTGTTTATGAAGAGGCAATATACTTTAGAGATTATTATGATTGCAGAGTAAAGATAAGGTCACTATCTGTATCTCAGCTCAGAAACAGCTGAGATACAGAGATACAGATGCCTTGAGAATAGAAAGACTAACGAAAGTTTAGAAAAAGGTGATTTGAAGTGGATCAGGAAACAAGTTTTTATTTTTTTTATTTTTTTTGAGATCTTCCGGAAAATTTTAATATAGAATTCCAGTGAGCTGAACCCACTTAGCCCGCCAAATCTCGGCCTCTAGTTCCTGACCCTGGGGGGACGCTTGTTCTGGGGGTATTACGGAAGCCTTTAAATCATTATCCTTGTTGCACCTCAGGTGAGGGGGTTAAACCACTTCAATTAAGGGGGAACAATTGGCCTAATCGCACAATTATGAGCTCAGGCCGACCGAGCAGCAGAAGGCCCTGGAGGGCCACGGCCGAGGACCTCTGGCTTTCGGTCAGGCCAACTTGCAGCCCAAAAGGATGGCCCGGACACCCACGCAGAGCTATGGAGGGTCGCGTGGGGTCCAAGACACCCCCCACGGCGGCTGTGAAGGTGAGACCTCAGCCTCTGGATCTCGGCCTCCAGGCAGATCCTCAGCAAGCTGAAGGACACGCATGCCGGACGGGATATAAAGTACCGTTGTGACAAAAGTGTGAGCTTTTCATTGGTGTAGATGGCCTACAGAGCAGTTTGTGTGTTTGTGTGTGGTGGGAGGGCGGACATTTTGACACAGCGTATGCTGGTCCAAGCTCAGGATGGAAGTGTCACGTGTTGGTATGTTGTTGTGGAGGAGGTCCAGGCATGCTGGAGGCTGACCCACAGAAGCTCGCTTCGCTCTGCGGAAAAGCTCCCCACAGGTTATTCTTATTTTCTCAAATATGTATACGGTTTGTTTTCCGATTTACTGCAAATGAATCGTTCAAAGCGGCTTACGTGACTCAATCTCTGTCACATGGTAACGAGTCTGCAAGCCCGCCGTTCATGCACGGACATTCCACACAACTCCGGATGTTTGAGTTGTTTATTACCACAGGTTTCGTCAACGCCATTATCCAACACGCAGCCGCTAATTAGCCACGCTAGTTAGCTCCTAATTAGCCAAGCTAGTTAGCTCTTAATTATGTTGACGGCTATTGTGTTTTTGTTCTGAGAGGAGAGCGCAATAGCAAATTTGCAGCAGGTGGAATGAATAACAATTTTTTTTTTTATTGGTTTCCGCAAAATTAAATAGTCACAGAGGGTAAAGTGGGGCCAAAAACAACCCAGCAATACAACATTAACGTGTGCTGAAACAGGGCAGTTTTAAAGGAAAATTTCATTGCTCTCCATTGAGCTGTAGAACAGAAAATACTATATCCCTGTTGCGATTGGCACTGAGAAAAAAAAACCTGAACATTTTTTTTTTTTAAATGTGCAGTCTCCATCTTAAATATAAGATAATTAAAGTACTTTCTGCATTATCATCAAATGGAAAACAGGGTTGAGATGTAGTTGCTCTGTAGTTTTGCAAATGCCATGCAGTTGTATCACATTAGCAACTGCGGCAGCTACTGAGTGAGGGACAGTAGTGTTTTAATAACACATTTCTGTAGTGTTGGCATAATGTTGAGTGTCAGTCCGTTTGCGTTTGAGCCGTAAACCAGATGATCGTATCTCCCGGTCCCTAAGGTCCGTGGCTTTAGTTAAACGCACCGTGTAGCGTTGACGCAACTCAAGTGCACCTCCACAGTGCGTCTTTTACAACCAGCATTTCGTTGTCATGGCCTCTACTTCCGTTTTTTTGGTCGATCTTACAAGTGAAAGAACCATAATCATGCATGAGGTCATTTTTAGCCGCTCGTAAGTTTATGATTGTAACACTTTATGTAAAGATGTTAGGTCTGTGCAAGGGCGGAATGCGTTCAGTCACTGAAGCTTTGTAAAACCCGCTCATTGCTGAGAGTCTTCAGACTCGGTCTGGAGAGGAAAATGGCAGGGTGGGGAGCCTGCCCTCGGGCCGCGTGAAGGCAGCCAATCGAAGCGCTGCGTGTTACAAATTGGGTTGGTCCTGCCCAGTCGGTGCTGCCGTTCTGGACGCCACTTGGCCTCCCTTGCAGTGGAGCGTCCCCCTGACGGACGGCGTCACCGCGGAGATGCACAAACGGACGCCGCCTCCCATCAGGGGCACCGGTGGCACGCCTCCAGTGTCAATCACGACACTCTCATCAGAACGTCGGCTCATCAAGGAGGCGATGTCGGCGCTGTGCCCTGCCTTGGTGGAAACAGATCGTTTTTTCCAGCCGCAATCAATTGAGAGAAAAAAACAGCTTTGAGCAGCGGCTGATGCCCCTGACTTTTCTCTGAGGTTGTTCTGGTGGGCGGGGTTAAAGGTTATCGGTGAAGTCATGAAAATCAAGATCAACGTGACATCTTTGCTTTCCCCACAGCCAGCGGCGGTGCAGAGGAACCCTAATCTCGGGTTTCATTCCCCCCAGGCAGGCTTCCCCTCACTAACCACTGCGGCCTGATTGGGCGTGATGGACATCTTGCGCGCCGCGCGTGTTATTCCCTTTAAGAGACTCACTGGCATCGGCTGCCTTTCCAGCACATGTGTTTGGCTGTGCTTCTGTCCCGGTCCTCGGGGCTACGTTAGACACAGAATTTGGGCTCTGCACTTAGTAAGTGCTGGTGTACGCCCCTTTCCCTTAATTCGTGGATCGGAGACGTGGTTGATATTCACAGACGTTTAGAAAGACGCTTTAATGAGAAATAGAAACGTCATCAGCTGGACAGAACCCTCCGATTGGTACCAACGATTGGGACGGCCGCCACCCACAGGCGTAAGGAACGTCCACGGGACACAACCTCAGAGCAGGGCCAGCGACGGCAGTTCCTCCTGTTTCCACCTGATGACCGGCTGGTCTGACCAGGTGGTTCCTGCAGACAGAAATGCTCACAGAAGAGAGGGAAGTGGAAAGGCAGCTAAAAAGCAAAAAATCGATCAATCAAATGCCCGTCAAAAATGAAAAGTGTTATTTTCAAGAGAAAAATTCACTCATGACGACCATTGTAGAGCATTATAAGTCAAGGACAAGTGATCCACACGACTGCCTGGGCGCACCCGTGTTTAAAAGCAACACGGAGAGTGATGGACAGCTGCTGGTACGGCCTTTAGTGGGCCCGGAGAGGGAAGAACCAGACAGGCCTGTAGAGGGCAGTGTTTGCTCTCCGGTCCGAGTGCTCGGTGCAGGTGAGGGACAGTTCAGTCCAGCCTTAAGTCACGGCCCGCGGCGGCGTCCACATACTTTGCACTCTTTATTTTAGGACTTTACTGGGATCCGCACTCCTGTCTCCCACCCACAAGGTCCCTGTTAAGAGAAATCCTATAGGAACCCTGGAAAGTAGGCATAAACAGCTTTGTACCGCCGTAGAGAGCTTTGTCGTTTAAAGGGCGCTAATGTAGAGGCTAAACCCCAACATAAACAACATTTTTCACATGAAAAGTACAGGCCCAGCCATCCAGCTGTACTGAAGAGGCTGTATAAGCGACTCTGAGCCCTAATGGGCCTTTTTATTTTGTCTTTGTTGTTTAAACTTTTGAATTTGCCTTATACTAACATAACAACCTACATTACTGCATGCAAATGGAAGCTTTTTTTCAAACCAGCTGTTCAAATACGCACTGTGAAATATCAGGTTGTGTGCGAGCGCTTCAATTAAAAAAGAAAAAACTAAAAACTCTCAGCATGTAATCTACAACCAACAGGGGACTATGTTTGGCTTCGGATTTGACTTAGTCAAACGTATTAATCCCAGAAATTTGTTGGCCCGTGATCACATTAGAGGAGGCCATGGTAGTTCAGTCCCTGTGCTGTCAATGCCTGAAATCTGAATAGCGTCAGAGTTATAAGGCCAGTTAGAAAGGCTGTCAGGTTTGCATCTTCTCCCCATTTAAAACAGAGCTGAAGATTAACAGGAAAAGTATGGAGATGAATACGCAGGCCCAGCAGCAGAAAAGGGCCAGGCCAGGGCTGTCAACTTCCTGCGGGCCGTTAGATGATCGACCCTCTTCGTAGGAAGTGAAACGTGGAAAAGTGTTTATTCTTGGATAAAGAAGTTTCACTGTTCTATTTCGGAAAATGTTCTTGCGCCTGAGTCTCAGCCAATTAAAACCCAAAGCCTACAACATCTGTTACTCCTACTGCAACAACTATTTTTACTTCCACTACTACTACTACCAGTACCACCACTACTACTGCTGCCAGTACCACCACTACTACTACTAGCTATGAGCTATGAGCATTCCTAAAACTACCAATACCGTTAACAATTGTTAATCATCCGACTATAGGTGCTTAAACAATGTAAAAAATCTCTGTACAGTCTTCTGTCAAGACTACTTTGGTATATTACTGAGCAATCAACGAGGACCAAAATGCCAAATTCTTTCTGTCTTTTTTTCTTTCTTTCTCCCTCAAGTTGTGTACACGAACGCTGTTTGCAGAATTGGCCTGTGAGTGAATCAGTTTTGCGCAGGATTTACACAAGCTATTCGGCCTTGGAGGTTAAACCCCTCAGTACCGCTCCATGACCTCTTTAAAGGGCAGTCACATCAAGGATTAAAGGTGAACACAGGGGCAGACCGGTTACCCAGTCAGAAGCACTGCTCAACAGCTCTCCACTCTGTTTCTCTCCCTTTCCTCCGCAAGGGCTCCAGGCCTTCATTAACTTCTAAAACATCAAATAAAGGTCTTTCTCCGTCTTTCTAAATCGTAGGTGAGTACACAGGGCTACACTTTTGTTGGGATCGCAGCGAGCTCTGGAGTCTGGCAGCAGCACAGAGTGAGAAGACCCCCTTCCCAGAAACCTCTCTGCTCCACTGAGGAGTCTTGGTCAGGTGACCCAGAGAAATCCTGCTCCCTCTATGTCCTCCTGTTCACCGTTTGAACATTTGACTCACAAATCGCTTACTGTGTAAAAAACCGGCAAGGTGAATGCTCTACTTCAGAGATGAAGCAACTTTCCTTTTTTAATACTTGACACAACGCAAAGCTAAAGTCAAATCTGCGCCAATAGGCTAAATGCTACAGAGGTGCAACACACTTCCTTCGGGTTATAATCTGCAACGGGCAGCAGGCAGAAACGGAGATTAAATGTTTGCATCGTTCATCGTCTGAATCATGACCGCATGCGCAACTTTTAAAAACAAATTTCTGTTTTTAAAAACAAGTTTCTCAGCTCTTTCCTATTATTATTTTTTTCACACAACGGCCGCAGTGAGGGTGAATGGTCATGACCAGCCAGCTTTTAGGAAGGATTTTTCTCAAAAGCGACTTGGATAAATTTGCTCATTTTCAGATGATTCACATGAATCTCTGCGCCTTTGAAGTCTGGTCTTGTGGTGGAAAAACGAACAAAAATGTGGACTATTTCTAGAATTTTCTATCTGTTTTCAGCACTCCCACTATTTACTGTCTTTATAGAAAACGGTCTTTTAAACCAGGCTATAAAAGGTTTTATGGTGGTATTATCCAAGCCCCTGCCGTGACAGTGTTGTATTTACTTACCAAATGAAGCACTCAGGAGCCTTTCCTCGGCGCTAAAAACGAACACAAGAGCTATTAGGTCTCGTTAATGTTTTCCTGCGACGGTTGGGATGATGTTCGCATGTTTTTCAGTATCTGGAATGTGAGAGCGCTCGGTTTTAGGAGCGAGGAGGTTGGAGGAGTCACGTTATTTTGCACAGGAAGTCACGACTGTGGCAGAAGCTCTGTGGATTAAACTGCTTCAGCTCTGTTTCGTGTTTGACCTGTTTAAAAGAAACCCAAATAAAACAGTAACAGCAGCAACAG
>JAOYSI010004588.1:0-14181 GCA_025775065.1 Hiodon alosoides
GGTGTGGTTGTTTCAAAGAGCACAATACGACGATACTTGAACAAAAATGAGCTGCATGGTCGCGTTGCCAGAAAGAAACCTTTACTGCGTCAATGCCACAAAAAACGCCCGATTACAATACGGCCGACAACACCTTGACACGCCTTACAGCTTCTGGCACACTGTAATTTGGAGTGACGAGACCAAAATAGCACTATGTATGGAGAGGGGTCAACAAGGCCTACAGTGAAAAGAATACCATCCCCACTGTGAAGAATGGTGGTGGCTCACTGATGTTTTGGGGGTGTGTGAATCTTGTAAAAATTGGTGGCAAGATGAATGCAGCATGTTATCAGAAAAACCTGGCAGACAATTTGTATTCTTCTGAAAGAAAGCTACGCATGGGATGCTCTTGGACTTTCCAGCACGACAATAACCCTAAGCACAAGGCCAAGTTGACCCTCCAGTGGTTACAGCAGAAAAAGGTGAAGGTTCTGGACAGTCTCCTGTCCTTAATATCATCGAGCCACTCTGGGGAGATCTCAAACGTGCGGTTCATGCAAGACGACCAAAGACTTTGCATGACCTGGAGGCATTTTGCCAAGATGAATGGGCAGCTATACCACCTGCAAGAATTTGGGGCCTCATAGACAACTATTACAAAAGACTGCACACTGTCATTGATGCTAAAGGGGGCAATACACAGTATTAAGAACTAGGGGTATGCAGACTTTTGAACAGGGGTCATTTCATTTTTTTTTTCTTTGTTGCCATGTTTTGTTTTCTGATTGTGCCATTCTGTTATAACCTACAGTTTAATATGAATCCCATAAGAAATGAAAGAAATTTTGTTTTGCCAGCTCACTAATGTTTTCTTCAAAAATGTTACGTGCATTACCAATTCTTCAAGTGTGCAAACTTTTGAGCACAACTGTACTGAAGCAGCAAGTCTCTTTTGCAGAGCCCCAAAACATTAGGACATTCAGCTCTTCTCCCTATGCAATGCTCAGGAATGGCCTTGTACTTGGCTGCCATGGCCTCCTGTAGGAAATAATAACATAAGCATCGAACTCAATATCTGATGTGTGACTGTGAGAGTATCTCACATCTCACCTCTAGTCACAAATGACAAATATAATGTGTTATGTTATAAACTTTATTACTCCTGGGGTTACATGCTGACATACCCTTGTGAACTTGCTGATGTAATACAAACAAATTGAACACACAAAAAGCACATAGCAGAGTGTGTGACAGTGATCGAAAACGACAACGCAAACTAATCTGTCACGACAGATTAGATAATGACAGGTCAATGGTTCTAATAATATTTATGAAACGCTGCCTCATTAAATTGACACAACGAATACAAAAAATGTTTGATTTGTTAAAAAAAGGAAGTCTGACTTGCTAGAAAATTAATCCATTGTTTCACCTTTATTTTAAATATCATAGAACCTTTCGATCTGAATGACAAATGTGATCTATTTCGGTTAATGAGAGCAAATCCATTCAATTATTATTATTATTTTAAAATTGATTATCAAAATTAATATAAACTTATCGGAGACTAATGGAACAACCTGGTACTGATGCATAAAAGTTGCTTCCTCCTTCTTGTCATTAGAAAAAATCTTGGAAAAAATGCTGGTAATGCAAAGACCTGTAAAAGTAAAGCCATGCGCCTTATATCACGATGACAGAAGAACCACTCTCCATTAATCATTTTGGATTTTGGGAATTGCTAAGCCTGAGGGCAGGTAGGGCCTTTAGTGATGTATGTGCCATGTCATATAGTAAGCTTTGTCACAGGGGTTGATGTGGTCTTGGAAAATACTTCAGTGTATTCTCTTCAGTAACAAACCAACTGGGGTCAGCTAGAGGACGGGCTGAGGGCATAAAACGGGCTTTTCTATAGGTCCACACACACACACACACACACACACACACACACACACACACAGACATGAATTACTTAGCGACATAATTAATGGACACCAGTGAAAGAAAAGGATCATTTTCCTCTCTCTCACCACCCACATGCTAAGTGATGGTCGCGAGTTCAGGCCGACCCCTTTTACTTGTCAATCAGTAGCTCTTCAGATGCATTCTCCATCCTACCAGTGCGGTGTCAACTATCTTGCGCACAAGGCCCAAACTCCAAACCCTTTGTGGTTTTTAGTGTCCTACATGGCCAGTATAACGCATGCAGAAAAGGGTCACTTCTTTGTTTTATTGGTTAATGGGCAGCCATTTGCCGGCATTACCAGCCAGACTGCAAGGAGGCAGAACGGAGACTGGCTGTGATCTCCCTCAAAGGGCTGTGGGTTGAATCTCCTGCTCAGGCAGATAATTATACCCCACTGGATGCAAATTGCAGAGTTTGGTTCCCCTCTACTCTGCCAGCTCTTCCAGGGTGACTCCAGAGCACATTTCTGACCGTGGCGCATGTTTGCTTTTTCATGCATGCACAAGGGCATTACCACTTCAAAACAAATGGGTGCATTAGATAAACAGCTTCCAGATTTTAAAACATAGGGTAAACACAAGGGTAACATGCATCATGCAGCCTCTAAATATAATTTACAGAGTTTACAAATTACAATGCACACGATTACGGGATTTCAATGAAAATGACAACTGTTCATAAAACTGATCTTAAGAATCAGACAAATTCTTCAAAAATTTTATTTGAAAGGTTTCAGCAATTTATACATAACCCTGATGACAACTCCCTTGATGATAAAATTCTGGAATCAGTGCCTGCTGAACTTTATATTTGAAGATCAGATTTCCTTATAAAGGAGGAAACAGGCTCTTTTTAAAATGTCTTTATCTTGGACTGGAGTAACTTTGATGTCTTCTTGCAGAAATATTTGCAGGGCCACTGAAGGATGAACCCATCCATCCCAGGCATGTCAAACGCTCCTAGTTGAAAACGGCTTTAATGCCTCGGCACTCCTGCATTTTCGCAGACGGGGGACTCAGTCAACAGAGAGGAACGAAAAGGGCAACATTATCTACCGTGAAATTAACACTGATGGAGGTGGACTGCCTTCTGTTACACTCAGTAATTTAAAGACACAGGATGCCCACGGGGCCTGGTGTCTTTAGCAACATTTAATGAAGGGGGGCAGACTAATGCACTTACACATAAATATTGAGGAAAACACCAGCTACGGCCTGACTCCCTCTGGAAGCTCAATGAGATCAAGAGAGAGAAGTTATTAGAACTCTTGACCCTGGCTGCAGTTATACTTAGTCAGACTGGCAGAGCTGGGGAGCCGAGACAATCTAGAGCAACACTAATAGGCAGGAGGCTAGGAGGCTGGAAAACAAGTCAATCGTGAACGGATTTTCATGATCCTTATTGCATGAGAAGCCATTCATAGGGAAAAGTATAACACCGCATTACATCATCTATGCTAACATCCACACAGCTGTGTGGAGCTATTCTGTGTTGCTCGAGTTTAGTTTTCATTTAATGTTTTTTAATTTGTGTGTGGATTTGTATCTTGCCTAGTCTATCTGTATAATACTGGGACCAAAACAAAACATGACATAACTATATTTAATAGCTTTTTCTTTTCATTAGTAAATGAAAACGCAATTAAATGTAATAAATGCTAAAAAGTTAATAAATTCGATTAACAGGTTTTTATTTGGTCCCTGCCTAAGTCTCTGAAATTAAAAGTAGAGAGATATGTTGGTAGAGTCCAACCTGGTGATAGCATGTCCAGCCAGACAGTAAATGGTGGCAAAACCCTTCTATATCCACTGATCTCGCTGGCTTAAAACTCATTTTTAAGCTTCAGAACAGGCTTGCTGGGCCAGTTTTTAAAACTTACCGACTGCGATTTGAAACGAACAGAATGAGGTAAACCCATGGGCTGTGGCACCAGTTTTAGTGTTTGAAATGCCATGAAGCTAGCCCCTGGTGAACAAGATGGTTATGTATACTTAAATAGAAACAAATACTGTGTGCCTGCAGCTAGGGTAAGTGGCAGCTGCACATTGATATCCATGTTTTTTTCTGACAGTAAAACTTAATTAGCCTGCATAAATAGAAGTGTTTAAAGATGTTTGAGATGTTAGGGCTGTTCTGTTTACTCTGATAGCATGTTTGCCTTCTCAGAATCCTAATTACAGCTTAGAAGTGTCTGGTATGCCCCCTTTCATTTAAGCCCAGCTTGAAAAATGTGTATATTTTTGTACTGAGGAGTTTTTGAGAGTTTTTTTTTCAAACCAACAGTTATGTCTAGGTAAATGATTATGGTGCTTTCACTGGGATATCACTCTTTTGTCCGGATTGAGCCCAGCCTCCTTTTTTCTACTTTACTGACTTGACAAAGTCACTGGCACAGAGCAGACTTTCCACTTATGAAGTTAGCCACTGAAATTCTGGCCAAAGGCATACAATGTGTCCAGGACACTTAACAGTCTTGTGTCAAGGCAGCTGTTGTGCTCACCAGAAAGCAGAAGAGTGTCTCCATTCTGTTACAAACCAAGGATGACCTGCGCATCCTGAGAATATCACCCCAGGTAATATCCCAGAGCGAGTGAGTAACATGTTTACTAAAGACCTACCAATCGCAAACGGGCGCAGCATAATCCCTTGTCTTCATCACTCCACCCCTTCTCCTTCCGTTCATATGTGCACGCACTGATGTCACTATCTGTGTCATTGCTTTCCTGTGCAGGCTAACTGTCTGCAGTTTATGCATAATTTTACTTTCTGCTGTTGAAGGGAAAAAAACAGCTGCTGAACTTGCTCTTTCAAATTGATAAAAATGATGGCGGTGAAGCGTCGTTTTTACTATAAATTGCATAGCATCTCCAGTAGCTTTGTTTGTGAAATAAAATAATTTAAAATACATTTTATAAGGCTGTTCACTACATTTTTTATCAGGATCTGAAAGGGCTACCTGAAAATCATTTTTCAATGGTGAATGGTGACAAATATGATAATGATCTTATGCCAACGCATTAACAAAAATGTAGGCCCAGTTTTCATCAGATTATACTTGACAAAGGAACTGTTATTTTCCATCAGAAATCATTTGAGGGAAAGAAAGGAAATGAGACTGAAACCCAGAGGATCTAATTTTCTTTATTAGTCTAAATTCTTTATGAGCTAGCTATTGTTTTCAAGTTTAACATGTAAAGAAAAGTCTTACTAAGCTGATATATGTTGGTCATATGTTGCATGGATAAAGTATGGCATGTTCATTATTATAAAGTAAAGATAAGTTTGAAAATAAGAGCTGATTTTTCTTGAACAATGTCAATAATTAATATAGGAATAATCTGAAAAGTTGTGTTTATTTCACAACCTTTGTATATAGTCAGAGATTGAAATATTCAAAATAAAATAGTCACAAGCAGAATAAAAATGAATATGAATAAGTTTGCCTATTGAGTGCTTCTTTTAGCTTAGAAAATTGGTATTTGCCATGTAGACTGATTAAGTAACTAACCATAGAAGCCTGGCCAATATATGGTTTGGCACATTCCATTGCCATAGATTTACGTAATGTTTTTAAGAATCTGCCAATCATTTCTGACATGATTATGTGCTCTAGACTGCATTTGAAGGAACATAACTAGCTAGCTAGCCAGCAGCATTCGTTATTTGGTGTCTGTCAGCCAGATAATAGAAAGCTGGTCAGAAGTTGGATAATAAGCCCAGGTATAAATCTGGCGCTCAAAAGTCAATGGAGAGTAAGAAAACTGCGTCTTATGTGCATTTTTTCTGTACACTTCCCTCTCCTAATGAGGCTACCAACCCATATAAGATGGTACCTCTTGCTAATGACTCCAGTGGCAGTGACACTGTGCATTTCTAGCCTTTCGAGCCAGTGCATTTCTAGCCTTTTGATCCTTGTGTTTATCAAACATTAAAAAGCAATATCCATGTTGGGCATATAGTCCATCACTTTTGACTTAATTCTGGAATGCCCAGAGGTTCTATAAGAGTTTATGCACAAGAGGGATAAGCTCTGCCCTTGAATGTGGGTACTTCTTACTAGACACATTTAACACCACTGTGTACATGAGTTCGACACTAGATATACAAAAGCTCATTATGGTACCTGGTCCCCCCAGAGAAAAAATCAACAACAAAAAATGTATGGGATGATGAAATTTTTTATGAAACGGAGTAATACACGTTTTATATTGGACTTAGAGCAACATCTTGCAATCTGGTCTTCATTGAGAAAATCAATTGGGAAAATAGAGCCTGGAGAAACTTTACACTGCCCAAAAACTGTTTATCCCGGGGGAGGTTTGCTCAGTAAATTACAAAGATTACATTATCCATTTGCTTCGCAGACCCATTTGTACGTATAAGCGCTTTGTCCTTCACATTTCAGAAGAAATTCCGGATAAGTATCTTGCTTTCGGATCCGCCACCTGCGGAACATCGCACACAGCTCCAATGCCACACCGTTCTCAACCAGGAGTTCGGCAATTGAATTACAGCTGAAACAGGAGCCGGTTACATGTGAGGGACCACTGTAGCATTGTTTCCAAAGCCAGCCACTGGGGTGAGGAGAGACAATAGAGACAGAAGCAGGGGGATGAAAGCTGAAGGATAGAGAGCAACACCCTCCAAACACTGAAGGAATATAATTATGTGCACCATTACAATATAACAACGTCACAAGGACATTAATAATTGATTGATTCGACTGTCTCCCTTCATCTTTCCATGGCAGTGAAGCCGGATCCCCTCGGACACTAATTCAGTGTGACTACCCTGTCAGATGGCAGAAACACAAAGAAACAGGCAATGCATTCACTCCGAGGACACCATGCTTTCTGACATCAGGCAGCAGCCTGTGATCGATGGCATAAAAAGAGTAGAGTTAACAGAAAACCAGCAGAGAGATATATCATGCTGTTAGCAGAGAGGGAGAAAAAAAATAAACCTTTCGCCTCATACTGGAATTGTTTCATTATTGGGTTTGTCTCGTCTTTATGCTTCCTTGCGATCTTCATCCCAAGAATGCAATCAGCTTTGGCCAGAGTGCTATGACAATGACGCGCTCAGTGCATTTGTCAAGACAGTGCTGACCATTTCTGTATTTGAAGGCAGGAAATTGCAGCAAGGCTGGAAATTGAAATAGATACCACTTAGAGATTACATGGCGGGACATTCCGACTCAGGGGAGTGTTCAATCAAACTCCCATTGTAATCGTCTTTAGGAGCACTTTATTCAATTTTAGCTTTTTCAGTGTATTGGAGCAATAGAGCGTGCGCTTGTAAGTGCCCTTGCCCTCTTGCATATGCTCAGGTAGCTCACTTCTCAGCCTAAGCTGGCACTTACAATCACTCATTTCTGTAAGTGAAAAAAAAAGGGTTGATATTTTTATTTTATTTTTTTTATTTTTTTTTGAAAGAATCCTCCTTAGCAATTTATGAAAAATCATACAGTCAACAAATACTGGACTATTCTGAAGCATAGATCATTTTGCTGAATGCCACACGATTTTCCTTTTTATTTTTATTTTTTATTTATATCTTTTAATTATAATAGGCAACTTCCGGCACACATTGTTTCTGGTCGGCCCTATGAAGTGATGCGTGCGGATTTGGGCAGTCCCAAGGAAAAGCCTGAAAGTAGCTGACAGTCAGCAGATTCAGACTGGTGAAATTAAATCAGCAAATGCTTAGGATGAAGTGAAAAGGATTCGCAGGGCATCAAGGTAAATTTTACACTCGTTGGCTGGCAAAAATCAATGACGGAAGGCTAAAATTTTACATTAAATTGCATTGCTGGATCACTTAGTGAATGTGGAATAATTAATGACAGAGATCGATGGAACAACGGCATACTTTTGATATGACATCCTGAAAAAAACAAATGTTGGCGATCCCATCCGATTCATTTTACTAGATTTTGTCAGTCTTTTTTTTTTCCAATTCAACTGACCATGAAATAACTTGCAACTCATTTCAGACCAAACATTTTACATAAAAATAGCCTTTACAAAGTTAAAGATTCCCTGGCATAAAAGTCTTTCCCTTTTATTGTTAACACAACGTTGGCATAAAAGCCTGCCTTCCCCCCAGAGAATAAAAGTGAGCTTTTCCAAATCTCGCAACCGAGAAACCTGTTTTATTTTTAAAACTGTTATATTTAGATAAGCAGGGAGAAGATATTTTGAGTGAAGAGCAAAAAAATAAAAATATGTATGAAAGTGGCAGCAGCATGTCAGGGAACAAGAAATCATATTAAAATTTTAATTTACAAATCTGACATACAGGGGCAGTGGTTTCCACCTTAGTTTCCAGGTATTTTGTTCTGTGACTGTTGAGATGAAGCCCCCGGAAAATACAGACTGGGATTTATTTGAAAAATATACAATACGGCATACAGTTTCAACTTAGGTAGAGCTGGAATCTAATCTACTTGAAAAATACTTTCTGGTAGAATGACTGTAGAGTGAGAGAATGGGTGACTTTATATGCAAACACATCAGAAAACTAACATCGGCGAGCCACAGTCTAAATTCAGATGGCTTGTTTACAGACTGCGCCATACTGAAATGATGGTTGTGAATATTTCAATTCTAACAGCCTGCGGTGAGAAGCATCTCAAAGCAGAAGTCGCCAAATATCCCTTTGCCTTTCATAATCACAGGCTCATCTTCCCAGGGATTTTACTTCAAAATCAGGATGTTGCCCAGGTTTCCATATGCACTGCAGCACATGTGAAATTCACACAATGCAAAAAGCATCTGTTTACCTTTGTGTGTTTCACATTCAAAGTGTGACCTGCTTTGTGTCTTCAAAAGGAAGCTTCCCTTTCACACCCAAAAATACCATTGCAGCAGACGTTTTCAGCGTCCAATCCATCATGTAAGAGGAAACATTTTTCTGTAGCTAATGAATCATTTTTCAACCAGTTCAAGATTGTGGGCGTTAGGTTCTGTGCATATAATACAACATACCAAATTTTACATTTTGACATGAGTCTTCTATTAATACTGTCTTTTAGGCCATATTAGGCCACATTCCTGATGTTGTTCTGCCATTGTTAGAGGTACACATTCATATAACAAGCTCACATGATTCAGGATCAATTAATTTCAAGTTAATAACTATAATAGCTGTCTGCTATTAGCAGTAGCTGTCTACTACCTCCCTAGTTTCATTATTTCATATTAAATTATCTTGATCATTTTCAATACAAATGTTATACACGTGACGGCCAATCACTATCTCTATAGATGGTGGTTATCAAGAAGATGGGTCTGTTTGAACATGCCGGCGTACCTCAAGCTAAGTACAAATTTCAACGCGCTGTTATATTGGACTTTCCATCGAGCATGCAAATGGCAGTCGAATGAAAATCCAGCCAACGTCCATCAATACAATGAAGCTCTTGGAATGCGCTTCATACCATACACGTGGGACTTCAGCTTTTGTCGCAGGCTTGTTTTGTCTTCTTTTTTTTATGTACTCTGGTCATTTGCTTCACAAAACAAAGACATTAGTATTGGCAGTATTTTACGGAAGCTCATTTATCCAGAAACTCCCCGTGGACACTGAAAAATGTGTTCAACAAAATTCTTAAAATATTGGGTTGGGGTGCTGCATTGTAAGCCTAATTAAATCACATATGCAATATGCTGGTATCTGTTAGCAGTCAGCAGGCTGTATACAACTGATGAATTATCAGTAAAAATAGACTGCAGCAGGGGCAGCGGGAGTGGGAGAAGGTGGTAGGAGGGAAGTCAGCTGTTCCTAGTCTTGTGAGCGCCCGCACTCACGCACAAAAACACAGCCAGTCCTCCAAGTAATCAAGACAGCCCCGTCCTTATGCCTCTGTGTTGGAGATTTAATTATACTACTCTGGTGTACCCCAGATCAAAATAGAGGTAATAATTAGACGCTCGGTGAACGGCAATAAGACAGGGCCGGGAATGTACATGCAGTGACAAGCATAATGAAATTTTTCAAAATTTCTAACTATTTTTACAAGTAATATCTGCTTTGTTATTACTTTCCCAGTCCCCTTAACTTTAGGAACTACTGAAGACTAACATACCGGATGGCGCTTATGCACCTGTAGGCCTTTTTTTAAACAGCTGGACATTTACTAAAAACCAATTCATGGTAGTTACCCTTCTTTTAATAATAATCTTAATCTTGAATTTTCTGAAAGGTTGACCTGGTACATTAAAAATGAGCCTGCCCGATGTAAGTCCCAGTGTAATCACTCAAATCAAGTCAACCAATTCAATTAAGTTGTTAATTCTACTTAAGTTTTACACTGAACTGTCAGTTCAATCATTTTATTTTATTTTTGCTTTGCTGTATAAAATATAACTTCAGTTTAATTTCTGTATATTGTGGACTTTAGCGGTACCACTACACCTTGACATTTGTTGCGTATGAGTAAAGTCGATATCAAAAACTGACATCAGAGCTAATATATATTTTTTAAAGGAATATCCGATAAATAGGAGGCATGCACACACACTTTCAAATGCAGACTTTTCAAGGTTGATTTTAGTATATAGTATGTGGTACATGCACCAGCCATCTGATATACAGTGCCTTGCAAAAGTATTCAAAAACCCGACCAATTCTCTTAGTACACCGATTTACTAATAGTGCATTGAAATATTGTTCGGTTTGATCATTTATTTTAAAACCATGAAACTCAAGATCAAAACTGTAAGGTGACATTGGCTTTGTGTTGGGAATATTTGTGTGACAAATAAAAAATAAAAATATGTTGCTTGCATAAGTATTCGATTGCCACAAAGGTGGTATAGCCACCTTTCGCCACCATAACAGCTTTAAGTCTTCTGGGTTAAGTGTGTACCAGCTTTGCAAACAGTGACGGAGTGATTTGCAGCCCATTTGTCTTGGAAGCTTTGCTCCAGGTTGTTCAGGTTGGTTTGATGACGCTTGTGGACTGCAATTTTCAACTGCCACAGATTCTCAACGGAATTAAGTAGGACGTTCACCTTATTGTTCTTGAGCCAGTCCGATCTTGCTTTGGCTGTGTGCTTGGGATCATTGACCTGCCAAAAGGTAAATTTTCTCCCCAGGTTTTTTTACAGTATTTCCCGTTATTTTACTCCATTCTCCCTTCCGTTCTGACGAGATGCCCAGCCCCTGCTGAAGAGAAGCATCCACACAGCATGATCCTGTCACCACCATACTTCACTGTTGGGGTGCTGTGTCTTGAGGAATAGGCAGTGTCGGGTTTATAGCGCACATAGCGCTTTGAGTTTTGACCAAAAAGCTTTATCTTGGTCTGAACTGACCCCAAAACCTTTTCCTACATGCTTTCTGGCAAACTCCAAATGCACTTTCAAGTGGTACAGTGTGAGTAACAGCTTTCTTGCCACCCTCCCTTACAGGCCAGTGGTATGCAGAGCTCTTCATATGGTTGACTGGTGAACCATTACTCCGCTCCCAGCCAATTAACTCCTTTAGCTCCTTTAAAGTGATTGTCAGCCTCCCTGTGGCCTCTATCACAAGTCTCCCTCTTGTTTGAGCACTGAGTTTTGAGGGATGGCCTGTTCTTGGCAGTGCCTGTATAGTGCGATACAGCTTCCACTTCCTGATTATTGAACCAACTTTGCTCATGAGGCTATTCAATCACTTGGATATTATTTTGTACCCTTTTCCTAATCTATGCATTTGTATTACTTTCTGTCTAATGTCTGTAATGCTACTTTAATGTCTTTTTTTCCTTCAGATTTACAGCCAGACTAATGATACAACAGTGGGGTTTTCAGGCAGAAAATTTCACAGCAACTTTAATTGTTCACAGGTGGAGACCAATGGCAAGGAAATTGTGTCTTTGTCAAGGCGATTTCTTTCATCTGTGTGAACTGAAAGCATCCTTAACAGAATTAACTAAACAGACCATAACCACAGCTTAACTACAGAAGCTAACCACCAATATAGTCATGATTTGAACTGAAAACGAAAGGAAACCAAAACCGCCACTCAAGTAAAGTTTCCGCTAGCTCCCTTCCCTGTTTTGGCCCTCAAAGGTCTTTCTTTTCAAGGCTCCTCAATTACGGAAATCAGGGAGGGACATCCAGTCTGCCCCAGTCTGCAATTAACCAAAAATAAACCATTTTCACCCCCTAGCTTATGGCATCAGCTTAACTCAACACATGCTGTGTTTGCTTCTCTTACCTTAGTTGTTTAAGGTAAAAGGCAAAGGCAGGGAAAGACACCCAGCTTCAGGGAGGGAACAGCAAGTGGGAACACCTTATTGTCAAAGGTAAGAACATTCTGGGGTAGTGAGATTTGTTAGTTTAGTGAATTCATTATACAAATGTCAAAATAAGGTACATACAAATATGTTCTATGTGCGAAGCACAACCATTCATTTTCAGTCGTCTAATGATGAAAAAAAAAGAAAACGTTGAAGTGAGAGGTCATAAAACAACCATCAAGCGTAACTGTTCCACCTTCCACGTCTTCTTATCCCTAATTTACCCCATGTATCGGTTGTTAATCCAGCAAGGCAGCTGCACCCACCTCTGTCCCACTCCCGTGCACCTCCAAGTACTCACCTGTCCTGCCTAGATATGCCAGGAAGAACCCTGAGGTGGTTGCCGTTGTCATGCCCTTTGTTGTTTGTTGTTTGTTTTGCATATTAGACCGAGTATTTATTTTCTGTTATGCATGAAATGGAGAAAGTCTTCCATAGGTTTACCCTTTACATTTAATAATTGGTTAACTCTGCTTAACACTTGCAGAGATAACCAGCTAGGCTTAACACTATTTAGCAGGTGTTATCTGGCACTTACCGCCTCATTCAAACTATCAATTATATTCTGTGGTTGAGATTAGAGTAGCCATAATCTTGTCTTGCATATCATTTAGCACCTTTGTTTAATGTTGTGCTCTGCATGATCGTGTAAAGTGGTTATTTCCTGAATGAAATATTTAGTTTATTGCTGCAAGATTTTTTAACACCAAAGTAGTATTCATATTCAAGAAATTGTTAAGGCTTGTGGCAGTATCCGTTGGCTCTTCTTTCTCTTTCTGTGTATATCCAGCAGCACGGATTCTGAGATCATTGCATACAGATACCTGCTCATCATACATAAAGAAGGGCAACTCTGATGACTTGTCACTTGTCACTGATCGTAAACTACTGTGATTTGTAGTTTTTCTAATGGCAACATTTTTTTTTTTTTTTAATCCACTGGTGAGCCAACTTCGACGGAATCCTGGAGTCCCCTGCTGGCCTCCGGGACTCCGGGGAAGTGGTTTGATAGGCGCTTAAATGCTGAATGAGGGTGGAGGCAGGCATGCCGGGGTTATGAATAGTGTGTCCACATAGATATATCAAATTGAGCTATTGTGCTGTCTACTGTCTAGGGAAGCTCCACAAGCTCTCATCCCTCACCCACGATCTCAACACTCCCTAACTGAGTAAACAAATCCATTGTAACGCTATGCTTTTGTTTTCAGTAAAGCATAGATCATTGGTGCTCTGTAGAAACGTTTGATATTTTTGTGAGGAAACAGAAAAGAATCTGTTCTTTTTTTGTTGTTGTTTACAGTTATTTGTAACATAATGGTGACAGCTACCAGCATTATTATATAGTCCAAGGCGGGCCCTTGGAATTGGTAATACCACGAGAGAGACAGCAAGGGTTTGTGAAGGACCTTTTAAACCCCCACCCCATAATATATATATTTTAACATTTTTATATATTTTTTTTTTTATACATTTAGCTGCTGGATATTGCCTTTTTATTTTTTTATACTTCAGGAAAGAGATGTGTTTTTCATAATGTAATGCATGTGTCCAGCGGTTAAGGAATATGACCCAAAGGGGAAAAAAAGAAAAGATGAAAACTTCAAATATGTTCCCTGTAGCTTCATCCAATTCTTTTGTGCAATTTTACAATGAATACTGATTCTAAAGCTTGGCCAATCTGCACAGCTTATGTTATAAAACAGCCAGCCAAATCTTCCTAGGCAAGCACATCGAAGATATTAGGCTGTAGCGCAGACTGAAGGGTTGTTTGCCAAAAAGCTTAATAAACCCCATTTCAATTTATCATGAGAGAATATACACTATATTGAAAAAAGTATTGGGACACTTACACATTACACATAAAGGAGTTTTATGACATCCCATTCTAAATCCATAGGCATTAATATCGAGTTGGTCCCCCCTTTGCAGCTATAACAGCTTCCAC
>JAOYSI010004590.1:0-14180 GCA_025775065.1 Hiodon alosoides
AAAAAAATCCCATAAACAAAAACCCTTACGCCAAGTAAAATGACCCCCCCCCCCCCCCCCCCCCAATTTTAAATTCTGAATTTTAAAAAAATGCCTAATATGCTTTATGCTAATGCCAGAGCCTCGCACGGCAATGCAGCTGCAGTTGGTAGTAAAATGTGTGAATTTTAAAACATGTGCTACAGCTTTTAGTATGAGTGCGTTCCCCTCAGCCCTCATGCTCAATCCCCACCATATCCTCCAAAAACGCATCTCCAGTGTCTTCGCTTCGTGCAGAAGAAACGTCTTTCCGGTGTGTAAAATCTTAAATATGAAAGGGATAATGTCTGTTTGCCAGAAAACAAAAAGGAGGTGTGAATCTAAGTGAGAGAAGTGGTTTGCAGTTGTGAATGTGTCTGGGAGAAAAGCCACATTTATAATTCTGGCATCTGGCAGTTTTTCTCAGGAGTTATGCTTTTGCTCAAGAGATCTGTTTGCTGCTGAGCGTGCCTTTCAAAGGGCTACCAGTGTTAATTAGTCGTGAATGTGTGTCAGCGTCAGCACTGGCCCAAGAAAGGCGGCCGAATGCATAATAACCTGTTTACTGGAACGGTTGGGTATGGCATGGATTGTGCTCCAATTACAATCCCGTGGTCTGTTCCTGCATTCATCTTTAATGGGTGATGGGTAATGTTATTTTGACTAAAAAAAGATCAAGTTTAAAACATATGCTTGAACTTTTGACATTTCACTATGATCACCATAGATGTGATCACCAGGTGATTTTTTTCTTTGAAAACATATTCTAAAACATGATCACTTCAAAGGGGAACAAATGAAAAGCACGTGGAAGATTGTGAAGCAACCTGTCTCTCAAACGTCAAAGAACCCTAAATGTACTTTAATTTGCATGAATAGGGGAAATGGATATTGTCCATAGTTTCAGTGACCGTAATGAATGTTGTCGGCTGGGCTCCATATTTGTTCGTTAATATCTAACACTCATTTAAGCATACAAGTAATTTTCCATGTAATCCAGATTTTTACAAATTCTAGACCGTGACTGTTCACAATTCAGATTTTTCAATCATAAATCGGAACCGAATTTCCAAATGAGTGACACTTGTAACAGTTCATACGCAATGTACTTATTACATTAACTGGTTTATATTTCTATTTGATGAGAAAAATATGTTTCGGAATTTGTATGTTATTTTTGTAATACGATTTGCAATATAAATTTCCGGCTTGTGTAGAACTTGTATATAAAATCTGATCATTTTCAATGTGACTGTTTTGGTTAAGCAGTCCATAACTTTGTATGTAACCTGGCAGGAAACACAAGAACAATGTGGGCCCCAGTAAGCCAGTCTCCCAGCCCAGACGGAACATTGTGGGGTGTAGAATACAGCACAACTGGAAGGAGGGCAGTGGCACAGCCTCCCAGTGGAAAGGGACAGTCCTCGACCAGGTCCCAGTCAACCCGTCTCTCTATTTAATAAAGTATGACGGCTTTGACTGCGTTTACGGGCTGGAGCTTCACAAAGACGAACGAGTGCAAGGCCTCGAAGTCCTACCAGACAGAATTGGTGAGTTGTTTCAATTCATTTGGAAAAGGTTATTCTAATTAAAGGTTATTAATTATTCTAACTTGAGAACCAAGTGTAGCATCCTAATAGTAATTAGATTACAATTTGACTCTGCAATCCTGTGCGGTCTTTTTTGGTTTAAAAAATGTATTATTTTCTGGCAGGATAGTAGTGGCAAATTCGGAGGGAGGGGGGCTATCAATGAAGCGTTTCTGCAGACTACTCAAACTAAAAGTACTTGGGCTGTTTTTGCTTCTTCTCCACTAATTGTACCCTACCTTTCTATAATTACCAGCGCAGGCTGGGCCCTATGATCTGGAGTGTGTCACTGCCCACAGGCAGTCCCGATACTGTCTTTGAGCAGAGCATTATTGTTAGGGCGCCAGTCAGGGTGTCTGTAGTTTTTCCACAGCTTCTCAATAAATAACTAGCCCAGCGATGTCACCGCTGAATAGCCCATACAGGCTCAGTAGCCTGCAGTGTTTTTAAATGTCATGGCTCGAAACGGGTTTTAACCCCCACAATGTAAATAAATACAATAATTATATATTCCAAATGTGTACATCATTTCTCAGTTAATTTTGGCTCCTATAAAAATAATACTGTATACAGTAGATACTATTTTTATATGACAATTTAGTGACGGGGTTGCTTTAAAAATAAAATTCACCAGTAGCACCTCGCACTACGAATAAACAAGCTTACCTAATGGTTTGGTTAAGTAAAAATGGAATGGATTTGCGAAGAGCGAAGCAATAGTTATGGCTTCAAAATTTCTCAAGTGCAGAAGAGATTCCAGATAACCTAAATAAAATCACAGCACAAATCTAAATTGGGACTATGAGTTTGTAACTTTACAGCTAACATCTATGCCAGTTTGAAAGCACAGCAGCCTAGATGACGAACCAAGTGGCCAAGTTCCCAAATCGAAGCACTTATGTCCTGGGCAGCTGACTGGAGAGGGGGCTACTGGGAGTCAATCGAGAGAGAGAGACAATAGGGGTTTTCTGTGATAAAATATCTGTACAGAAAACATCTCTGTGAAAACTCGATGTAAGGAAGATTACTCATAGATTTATTGAATTAGGATAATGACATTGTTTTTAGCATATGTGCACTAATGTACGATTTCCCAGGTTCAATACCACCCCCATGTTCCCCTCCTGCCAATATAAAGTGATCTATCTAGGATTTTCTAGGTTTTACTTCTAAAAATAACTAGGGTGTGGAAGTTGGCTCAGAGGTTGGGGAAACGGGCTATTACGTAAAGGATCGATTCCTGTGGAGGATACACTTAACCCTGTAGGGACCGCGTACTACAGTCCAAACGCACACTACATTTTCCCCTTTGCTCCAGTGGCAACGCAACACGGTTGCCCTGACCCTTTTTTTTTTTTTTTTTTTTTGGCCAGGAGATTATTAAAAATGTCATTTTACAGTGTTCAGCGTAAATATATTTTCTCGCACTTTTTGTCGGCACACCCAGGAAACTGCGAAATCACATTGACTGCTGTTTTAGTATTTTCTGACGTGCGTTCGTCGTGTTGCAGCCTCCTCCCGGATCAGTGACGCCCACCTAGCAGACACCATGATTGGCAAAGCTGTGGAACACATGTTTGAGACTGAAGACGGGTCCAAGGATGAGTGGAGAGGAATGGTCCTTGCACGGGCACCCATAATGAACACGTGGTTTTATATCACTTATGAAAAGGATCCTGTTTTATACATGTACCAGCTTCTAGACGATTACAAAGAAGGTGACCTTCGAATAATGCCTGATTCGAGTAAGTATTTTAAGGAGTACTAATACAGTGCCTATACGTCTTGTAGTTTCTTTAATTGTTCTAAGCCTGTGTTCTGAGAGAACTTGAAAACGATGAACTTGTCGATGAACTTGGGCGACGTCTCATTTGAATTAAACGGTAATTGCTTCCAAAAACAAATCCAGAAAATCCTGCAAGATGTGTGGCGATGTCATTTTTCCTCCAATGGATTTGTGTTGGTGGAAGTGGGTTCAAAACCTCAAATTTGCCTTTTCCTAATTCTTTTCCTCTAGAAAAGGGTTGCCGTGTGTAAAACTCTAGCTGAACAAGTTTATAGTATGTCAAATGAAAAGCGATAGAGGATATAAACGCACGGTTTCTTCCATCAAAGTGAATACCTTGTTCTGATGTGTGTGTGCTTTTGTCTGTTTAGATGACTCCCCCCCTGCAGAGCGTGAGCCTGGGGAGGTGGTGGACAGCTTGGTGGGCAAACAGGTGGAGTACGCCAAAGAAGATGGCTCCAAAAGAACTGGCATGGTCATCCATCAGGTTGAGGCCAAACCGTCTGTGTATTTCATCAAGTTTGACGATGACTTCCACATCTACGTGTATGATTTGGTGAAAACGTCCTAGGTGCGTCATTGGGAGAGGACGAAAACGGCGACACAATTGTTCTTTAGACTTTGCCAAATCTTCTGAACGTTTCCCTTGACAACTCCAGACAAGATGGATGGTTCCTTTGCGGGCTCTCACTGAAGCCCGTGGTTTCCTGGGAGCCCTTGAACGTCTCTAGCAAAGGCTTTCTGTTTATTTCCAGAAGGGACAGCTGTGCACAAAGTAACAATATTAAAAGTATTGTTGCAAGAAGAATTACCAGGAAGATGCAATGTTAAAAACACTCCCCGTCCCCTTGCCGAAAGTTTAAATTTGCCTATAAAACCACACTTTCACCTACAAGAGAAAGGATAGACAATAGCAAAATGGGCATTGCACACTGCATTTGATACGTTTCATTCGACATCAGAACATCAAATCGGACTCAAACACTTTCCAGAGAAACAATTGCAAAGTGCAATGCTATAAGAAAGATATTGCGAGAGAAGTTGTGTTTTTATTATCTGATCTGCAATAGTTATACACCCATGTTAAAATAGTATTACGTCCTCTGCAGTGTGAAAAGCCTTAAGTAGAACATTTAACATAAATGTTTGGGTAAAATGTAAAGAAATTAATGCAAGTAATAATTGATCTGAACTTTCATAAATGCTTTTGTCTTTATTTTTCTGTTAGAGTGCAGAATGGTTGTTTAAATTTTTTTTTTTTTTTTTTTTTTTACTTAAAATACAGCAACATTATACATAAAGAATTTGCAGAATTTAATATAGATGCTTTGTTACTGCAGTTTGTCCTTAAGCACTAATTTTAAATTAAGTTCTCGGGGAATAAAAGAACCAAGATATTTGCAAACTTTGGATATTTTAGATTTCTGATTATAGGCTTTACAAAACTGAACACCAGCACAATCTGAAATTGTTAGGTTTTTATTTCTATGAACCGTGGCGTTTGTTCAATAGTCCATGCAAAAGAGAACAACAAATGGAATAATTGTATTGGGGGCACCAATATTTGATATTTGATACAATATTAATACACAAGATTGAATGAAACTTCAAATTTGGTAGCATTGTTGAATTTATGGTGAAAGTTTGCTAAAACATTCATTTTGGCCTGTTTCTCAGCCAGGCCAGTGGTTTGGGGGTTGTTCTTTATGATTTTGAGCGTACACTACTCCTGCAGTAGATTGCACAGTGTGCAGTATTACACGTTATCTATTTAAACAACCGAATGTTTACTAACGCATTCGGGTTAAGTAGCTTTCTCGAGGGTGTCACAGCAGAACTCGTCCACTACTACCTAGGTAGCACATGTTTTGGGTCTCTGTAGCTTGATGTTAATCAATCTACAGAGAGTGTTTCTAGCACAAAACAATACCACAGTAACACCTATAAAACTGTTTAAATGTTAAGTACACGGACATGGTTTCACTAGACAGACCATGTAACATCAGTGTCATATCTATATATTTCAGCCATTACATACAATAGTTTTAAATCAACTATTTTTATTTTCACCTGATTTGGAGTTGCCAAGCAGCTATTGTGCCTGGTTCTCACCACAAATCCCACCACCACACTGGGGAGGGGGGGGATAAAGAGGAAGAGATGTGGAGTACTGCTGATTTCCCCCCAACCCTCATGAGCCTCCTGTCATCTGAATCGGTGTAGGCCATGTGGGAGTTTCACTGCCAATTAGTTTAGTTTCTTTTTCTGTTGGTGATACGTTAACTGGCCTTAACACGTCGGTCCCCACTATATTTGTTTCCACCATAAATATAACATCTCTGAAATGGGAAAAATTCAGCAGCGCAGAGAACATTCATAAGTCCAAACCGTATTTCCTGTGTTTCTCCAGTTTCACAAAAATATACAGCAAACCATGTTCATTTTCATACTGCAAAGTTATTGTTTTGTTACTGTTCCGCTTTTACATTCTGCCTGTTTCAATTTGAGCCTAAAAGCATGTGCCCCATTATGCCATTGAACGATACTCAATAGTAGAATGCAGTGGTAGATTTTATGTGCTTTTTCATCACAAGTACGTTTATTACATCCCAAATGGATAAGCAGAGGCTTCTTAGGAATGTTGCAAAGGCTTTTTGAGTAATATAAAGCACTAAAAACCCAGAGTATAAATGTTATTCATTATGTTAATGGACAGTGTTTCTGTGAATTCAACCTACACACCTCATTATTCTACTTTTCCTCAGTGATGAAAAAGTAAAGTTTATTTTCGAATCTGAAGCCTGAGCCTCTAAAGATGGCCACACAGTATTTAATCCAATAAACTACAAGTGAATTCTCACCTTTTAACAGTTTCAAGAGTATAATGCTTAAAAATGGAAGCATAATGCTTTTACAGTTTTAATTGTTTTTACCATTAGGCAACATTATAAGAAATTGGTGAGTATTGCTACATATTTGTTTACCAGGGCTCTTTGCTAATGGTTTTGGAATTCTGCTTAATCACACCGTTCCTTATGTTGGCGCACACTTTGTGTATCCAGCAAAACGTATAAATCGCTCTTCAAAAAAAGAAATCATTTAAAATTATTGTGTTGACCGAGGACTTGGTATACCCATCTTTATGAGGCTCGAGTTTCAGTTGGCTCAGTATGCACACCTCTCGTAACCCTGTAACTAAGTGTAAGTTGTTCCCCATTACCTGGGGTTCTGTCTTATTCCAAACTGTCATGGGGCTTGTAATCACGCAGGACACGCCCATAAAGGGCGTGTAAGACTTATTGGCCTTTCACACTTTACCTACTGTAGAATTGTACTGTGTTTGATGTCGGTTCCATGTTGGAAGTTTTTGACAAAAAAATAGCAAACCATTCTTTTTGCATGAGTAGAAACGGAAGAGTAATTAATGTAAGTTAGTGTAAATTGCATGTGAATCTGTCTTTTGTTAATTTTTTTTTTTTCTAAAAAATGTTGGGTTTTTGAGTGTTAATTGTGGTCTTTTTATTTTTGTTTGCATTTCAATTTTTTTACGCTGTAAAGGATTAAATGCACTGGTATAAACAGAGTGCCAATTAAAGGGCACATTACCAGTGTTATGCAGCATTTGATGGATCATATCTCTTATAAAATACTGAGGCTCTTTGAAAAAACAGACATCATTTTTATGTTTGTATCCTGTGAGTGCCATAACTACACATTTCCAATGAAAATGGCCTTATTAGGGGAAGGATGTTTTGTGAATGGTTTTTGCGTGTGCTTGTAATCTAGTCATTGTAGATGCATATCAGAATAAGTGATGTTCATTTAAAAGTAAAAATGTAAAACATTTAAAAGATAAATGTTTTTCAAATATAAATGAAGAAGATGCTGATGGGTGAAGAGTTTTAAAAATTGTAATATGGTCCCTTTGAGATGCTGTCACTTATTTTGTATAATACAGTGCAATTTGATGGTTACAGACGTATAATTAAAGGGTCTTCATGTTCTTTTGTGTCTAGGTAAATGGCTTCTGTGGCAACCGCTTGTTTGTTTTTTGGACAATGTAGATAGTTCATGTTATTTGCATTTAGAAGTATAAACACTTTAAAACATGTTACTTAATTCTGTAAGTAATTTTTATAATTATGTAAGTCTATCCTTATAACATTTAAAAAAATAAAAAAAAACTTAATGGGAAATTGCAGTCTTTGCTATACAATTTTTTTTAATTGATTTTGAACTCTGTATTCTGATTAAGTATTGTGGGAGAAATCGATCTCAGCCTGGGCCAGCTGGCTAAGTTTCCTTTCCACACTAATAATTTCACCATGCCATTAAAACAAATAATTAATTTAAGTAAGTGGTTTATTGCTTTGGATCCAAAAGCAAACAGCAAACCGAGCTGGTCCTTCTCAAACACTCACACATACGTCAAGACCCTGAAAAAGACAAAGAACCCCTGGTTTCCCACTGCATCCTTAACCTGTTCCTGTCCTTCACATTATCAGTGTTTTTATTACATTCTTCTACTGGGCTATGTTCCAATAATATTGGTCCCACACCTCCCTCAAATTATTGATAAGAAAAAATGTTACATTAAACTAGTGCAATTGTATTTCTTGTCTTGTGTGCATTTGATTTTCCAGTGGCCATCTCTGTGCTCTTTTGTTCATTAATGGCTGCATCTGTGCTGTTATCTAGTCTAACATTCTGTGTGATTGCATTCTTCACTTGTACATTGAACGAGTGCCTCTGTGAGCTTTAGTTCATTAAATGGGTGCATCTGTGCTCTTTTCTAGTCTAACGTTCTGTGGCCTTCATTTAAAGTGCCCTGATTCGGTTAAGTTTTGAAATACAAGACTTGTTATTTACTTGGAGGATTCATATAACATTTACTTATAAATGTCTTCCACAGTATCTATTTTAATCTTTAAATCGTTTCGAAAACAAAAAAAAAGAGTCGTCCAAATGCTGAAACGCAATGTTTCGTATGGTTAAAAGTAAATCGGTATATTTAAATATTTAAATTTAAGCAGAATTTGGGTGTACCTCCGACGGAAATGATAACCTAAGGGTCATTCATGAAACTGGTACGGATAACTTGATCAGGATTGGCGAATGCGAGGCGTAGCAATGGCAAATGATGACCCTATGAAGGTTAACAGCGTCAATTTTTTCTCTTCTGGCGATTGGTAATGAAATGGGATGGTACTATGACATTTTCTAGGTCACTGCCTGGCGGTGAGGAGCATGTGTATAGTATCGGGAAAATGTCTTCCCATTTAGCTAATCCTCATTAATGCTCCAGAGACAGCTCTGACTTCCATCTTGATAACCTAGCAACGTTTGGCAAGCTCGCTAGAGAGGCACCTATTCCTACGAAGAACGGTAGCCAGGAAGTTATATTCTAAACGGGGAAACGGTGAATTAAAGTGTGAGCGCGTTGTTTCTTGGACTTTACAACGATGTCAATTTAATTTTGGAATGAATGATTGTTATTGTATTTGTGGTTGATCAGATTTTCTACTATTACGCTCGCGGTAAGCTTGTCCAACTTTTTGAAGTGCGTTGATCAGGTGTTTTTTTTTTAAAGAACGAATCAACAAACCTGTTGGCTAAAGCTGCACGCTGTGACAAAAAAAAAATACATCGTGTTATATTATTAATATGATACTGGTACGCGATTGAAGACCCATTTTCATTTGGGTCTACTTAACTCGTTCAAATTGACTTACTAAGCAACTTTGAGTTAAAGTAGAACGGTTCGTGCTGGTTTACTCCAGCTATTTCCATAGCCGATAAACTAACTACAGGGTCGAAAGCTGTAAACTCAGCTTATTTACATTATCAGTTAGGTAGCTGCTAAGGTTAGTCAAAATCTATTCAGAAGTGTTCGATACCTTCTGACGACTTCTGCAAGCATGGTCGAGGTATTTGCGGGGCGAACTCTTGTGAATAAAGAGGGCGAGGTCGTTGATCCAGAGGAAGCTCTCCGCAACAAAGTTGTCGGTTTATATTTTTCCGCTGGATGGTGTCCACCCTGCCGTGACTTCACGCCTCTTCTGTGTGATTTTTACACGGAGCTGGTGGAAGAGAACGACCCCCCTGCCCAATTTGAAATAGTCTTCATTTCTTCCGACAAATCAGCCGAAGACATGGTCGAGTACTACCATGACTTGCACGGGGACTGGCTAGCGCTGCCGTGGAATGATCAGTACAAACAGTAAGTACTTGTTTCTGACGAATTAATACATGCCTAAATAATACTTAATATTTTACTTGTGAATAGTGTTCCATTAAAAGACGTACACCACATTCAAGGAAAAGATTAGAAGCAGATTAAAAGAAAAGCCGAATATAACCGGACAACCTTTCTCCAGCGTGTATTGCGTGTGGTCTTAATTCAGAGATTAATGAGATCTGGGTCACTTCTAATTAAAACCATATTCTCAAGTGAATATCCCTTTTTAGTTGTATATCCAATGCACAAATTGTTTAAACTAAGTTACTATAGGCCTCCCAAAAGTGTACAGTATCATAAACCCTCCGTAAGGGGTCACCCCTATCAAAGTTATGTTTAATCATTTTGCGCATGCCAATTGTATATGTCAGTGTTTTAAGTATAAAGGACCCCTTCGTTATTCATGCCCCATGCATTAAAAAAAGAACTGTTGGTCTTTGCCATAATCAGCAGAACTTATAATCAGGATAATAATGCATTCAGTATAGACATCTGTTAGATTTGTTTTTTCTGAAGTTTGGGTATCTAAGTGCCCATATGCTTTTGTATGATTTTAGAGCATGTTCCTTTTGTTACTCTGCCCTAGGGGGATGTTGCCAGTAGAGCAGTGTATTATACTGTAGGATTATATATTACTTCTGATCTGGAGATGCAAGTTGTTGTTTTTTTCCACATTGATTCTTTATTACTTGGTTGATAGGGATGCTCAGATACAGTCCTTTGGGGTTTTCCCCAATTATATTTGCAACCTTCTAAACTGTGGTCACCATGGTTTTCTGCAACGTAAGCAAGACAGTTCTTCCGTAGCTTACCTGGATAGCAAGCCATTGTTGTTTCTATTGCAGCCTCATCTGGCAACTTGTGAGTAATCTAAACCAAGCTGGTCGCACTTTAGTCTTGCCATTCAAGCTTGACAATAATGTCCCCCTCTCCAGATGTTACTATTGCGGTTTATCTGCAGCCTTTGTAAGTGATGCTGTTGCCGGGCTCTTCGGAGGATTTAGGGCCTGGACTGAGAAATGTAATTCTCTGGCCTTCCCCAGGATTGGTACAGTGTATATTTACTTGTGTAACCAGTCGTCTAGCAAGGATTTTTTATATTAGGGTTGTTATATGGGCATGTTCCTTGCAATATATACAGTAGTGTCATGCAGTACCATACAATTTGTATCATAGTAAGGTATGTATTGAGTCAAAATAAGCATTGAAGTTCTGCGTTTCAAGTTACACTTAAGTTAGCTCAAACTATTTCAACAGGTTTGATATAACTTTGACTGCCATATATGCTAAAGGCTTTTCTCTTTTTGCCATAATTAAATCTAGGATATCAACTTTGTGCGCTGAATTAAATAAATAAAACTTCCCTGAGAGACTGATATTTCACTGAATGGTGGCATTGTCAAGACAGTGCAATGCTGCACTTCAAACTGCGGATATTTTACAGTTCCTTAATTTGCTTAAAAGTACAGATGGGCAAAAATTGTCAATTGTGGAAATTGTTTAAACGGTTTATTTTAAACATCCTGTCCAACAGCTGATGTTAGCGTTGGTTAACCACCGAGGACAGCCTGAGTTTGACGAAGCCATTTGGCTAGCTAGTCAGCCAGTAGCATGTGTTACACTTGTGAGTGGCTTACCCTTTCCACAAGCTATTGAAATTGCCAACTAGCTAATGTTAGCTAGCGCCGTAGTTGAGGGTTATGTCAGAACGTGAAATAACAATGAGAAAGTGTCATGGTACTTGAAGAAGCACTTGATAGTCCTTGAATTGCATTGATTAAAGTCTGTATGAACTCTGTAGCTGATGGTGAACCGGGTGGGTTTCTGACCACACCAGACCACGTTACTGACATCCGTGTGGACTGTAAGCCTGTTGGTGAGGTTTCAGTGTGCCGCCATTCCCCCTGGCCCTCCCCCATCACATGTTCAGTTTCCACCCTGCTCGGAGTCAGACACACAACCAGGCATGTGTGTTTTGTAAAGAAGGGTTCTGCAGTGGTTCCAATCCCATTTTAGCAAATGCCACTAAATGGCCCACTTTATTTCAACGATCCCCCGGTAGAGATTGTATAAATGAAGCTCTATATTTAGGATTTTTGCCCAATGAAAGTTATGTAAACCCTTGTGTCTTGATAGGAAGGACTACAACCTAAAAAAAGACTTTTTTTATTCAAATTTTCAATTTTCAATTGATTTATAAGTAGGCCTCCTTTATTTTTTTTACAGTCTGGTGTGTGTGGTTGATATACTGATGTACTTATTTCTTCTCTCTTCACAGCGATTTGAAAACAAAGTACAATATCACCGCTGTCCCAAAGCTGGTAATAGTGAAGGAGAGCGGGGAGGTCATCACAGACAAAGGAAGGAAGCAGATCCGAGCCCAAGGGCTCGCCTGCTTCCGGAACTGGTTGGAGGTGGCAGAAATCTTTCAGAACTTTAAGGCCTAGGAAGGGGTGTAACATTATATATAGTTATGGGTCTTCTATGCACAATAGTTATGCTTTGTATGAGTATGAGATCTATACATTTGTATACGTTTAGATACTTTTGTTATTCCATTTCTTTTATTTGATATGTAAAGCAAAAAAAGCTATTTTTAATACTTAATATTTTCTCTTAAAAAAAAGCCACCCACTTAGGTCTTCCTAAGCCAAGAAAATATGATTAACAAGTCATCTATTTGTATGAAGCTAAAATTGCTTTGGTTGTATGAGCCTATTATACTTATTGATTATTTATTATTGGCAGAGTTTCTACTGCTAGTGTGACAGGTATGAACTTGCACATTTAGTTGCTATGATTTTAGGTCACGGTAACCTTTTCGACTTTCCTCTGTATTAGATATTAAGCATTTAAAAAGTTTGCATTCAAAAAAACTTTTTGCATTTCTTGCTCAAAATAAAGGCTTCTAAGAAAGATGGCTGTGGGAATTATTGGCTTATCGCATAACATTTTCAGAATAATGCTGATTAATGCATGCATCCTTCAGTTGGCAAACATTGTCAACAATGATGAGTATTTCTGCTCACTGGGAATACATTTCCATCTCTTTTGGGATTGTACGTGTGCAAGCGCCTTGTTTAATGATTCCAGTTGGAACTTGCTCATTGGAAAAGACCATTAGACCTGACTCCTTCGAGAGTGGCGTGGAAAGAACTGCGGCCATGTTGTTTCATATAAACATTCTATTTAAATATTTAGTGGGTAAGTGCTTTTCTACCGTTTCATATCATATCTCAACACTAGAGTAAAAATTAACCACAGGAGTGGAGGGAAGAAAAAGGTCAGAGCAGTTTTCTACCTCAGACTTCTGTGTGTTTTCTGTCTGGGTATACACAATCTAGTTAGACAGTACGTGTCTCCGTCAACATATTCACCGCTGGGTGAACAAATAATGTTTCAGTCCACTGGAAGGTCTCCAGTTCCCAAACATTTAGCTATGTAAGGTGGTATGCTGTGGGTTGACCATGACCCAAATAGAATTTAACAGTAAAGTATTTCATCAGCCTTCAAACATTGTCAAATCTCAAAATAAAATATAAAAAAAATGCCCCCAAACTTTTAACCACCGGTGTTTTTGTAGGTCTATCTTCAGCCACTAGGTGTTGCTGGAGCTACGATAATCAGATGATCTCTTAAAAAACGATGATGCGTGCAAGTAGGATGAAAATATGAATTCAGATTGCAAATTATTAATATTATTATTATTTTATTTTTTTAGAAACATGCAAAGTGCACATACAGCTGGGCTGTTAAGATATCCTAACTGGATATTTTCAATGCAAATAACAAACATGTTTTTAGAATTGATTTGACTACTTACAACATTTTTAAGCGGCTTGTCTATTCCAACAGAAAAGAACTGTTGTAATACTCCATGAATTCAAAATGTCATTGTAGTATAACTCAAGAGTCACTGTAGTGCTGTCTACCCATGATGGCTTTTATTATCACAATACTAGGATAGAGATCTCCAACACCAGTCCCCACAGGCTGCAGGTTTTGCTGGTGTTTTGCTACCTCTCAGTTTCGGCGAAACACCAGGGGAGAACCTTAACCATCCAAATAATGACTCCTGTTAAATAATTAAGAGACGGAGGGGAACAAAAAGCGCTACTGTAAGACACATACGACGACTGCAGTTTGGGACCCCAGCTCCATTTCCCTCCTGAATACAGTACACAGGATTTAGCTCAGCGGACTCAAACTGGCCACATAAATATCTCCATGGGTGTTTCCAGGTGTAAAACAGATGTTAACTGAGAGATTGCTCAAAAGCCTGTTGATACCTATGCTTTAGCTTTTGATGTAAAATTAGGAATTTAACCTTTTATTCAGGTTGGTTTTCTAAAAAACAAAAGCTGATAAAAGATTGCCAATTAATATAGAACGAGGGATGATTTATATAAATATTTTATTTTATTTTCTTCATTTTTTGTGTACAACATAACTTTAATCCATTCTTTTTTTTCTATACAGTGGGGAGAACAAGTATTTGATACATTGCCGATTTTGCAGGTTTTCCCACTTACAAAGCATGTAGAGGTCT
>JAOYSI010004591.1:0-14179 GCA_025775065.1 Hiodon alosoides
AGGTTATGCAATTTAAAGTGAGTGGACTGGTGCCTAGGGGGCATATTTTGCTTTGGAAACAGCATCCCTGAGGGTGTATTGAGAATGGTCCCGCAACCAAAAAACATCCAGCCAACCGGAGTCTTGTGGTCATAAACAGCTCGTTGACAACAGAGGCTGGTAGAGGCTGACAAGTCTTGTGCAGCGTAACAAGCTACTGTCCGTCAGATAACAGCACAACCGTGATGGTGAAAGACCATGTAGGACCACACAACTTGTCGTACCTTGTCATGGATGGGGTATGACCTCGCACCCTGGAAAATTGTCTAGGAGACTCTCTTAGAATGGCCAGTGACCATTTTAGGTGGAGGCTGCTTTCTAAGCTGGGCATTGGACAGACCAGTTCCTAGTTTACATTCTACGTAGGCCGCAGGGTAACATTTGACCTGCCATGTGTAAAGACCAAGCAAGCTCTGGACAATGCTTACAACTTACTTACCTGCTCGCCGGAAATAATGTCCAACAAAAAAGGGCTGGACTAAATGACAACAGCTTCAGCTCTGCTGAGCACATGGGCTCAAACATGGTTTTTATCAAGGCCTGTAGCACAACATTTAGCCTTCACTGGGGACCAATGCTCTTCCTCAGTGGTTTTATTCATTGGGCCCCTCTCAGGAAATGGCATGCCAGAAATGAAGTCCACCTTCACATGATCACTGCCAAATTAGCTTTCAGTGTAGGGGTGTCTAACCTTTGACCAGCAGGTTTAATAGTATCTGCAGTAGCATTGCCATAAGACAAGTGGTGGGATCCACATCCCTCACTTTGTCAACCACCCACTCCGAAAGCCCTAGACAATCTATCTGGAGCCATTCAGGGGCCAAACCCACAGATGTACGGGTTTTGGTTTCTCTTCGTCTGACTGAGTGGGTCTCGGCGATCGGGTAGTTTCTACGGGGTGCTGCATAGGAGTTGCATCAGGGATGCCAACTCTCCACTGACCGGGATGACTGCCAACTCATTCAAATGTTACTCAAAAACAGTAGGATGACATCAAGTGACCTACAAAAAGAATGGCAAAAAGGCAACTGGGGTGAAGTGCACAGTGAGGACGGTTTGAAACCGGATCCTAGGAGCAGGGCTGAAGTCGTGCAAAGTTAGAGTCCAATGAGACCAATTTTCAGCTTTGCCTAACACCTGGTCGTCTAATGGATAGGCGGAGACCTGGAGAGGCCTACAAGCCTGTCTCGCACCCACTGTGAAATTTGGTGGAGGATCGGTGATGATCTGGGGGTGCTTCAGCAAGGCTGGAATTGGGTAGATTCGTCTTTGTGAAGGATTCATGAATCAAGCCACATACAAGTTTGTCCTGGAAGAAAACTGGCTTTCTTTTGCTCTGACAATGTTCCCCAATTCTGAGGATTGTTTTTTCCAGCAGAACAATGCTCCATGCCACACAGCCAGGTCAATCAAGGTGTGGATGGAGGACCACCAGATCAAGACCCTGTCATGGCCAGCCCAATCTCCAGACCTGATCCCCATTGAAAACCTCTGGAATATGATCAAGAGAAAGATGGATGGTCACAAGCCATAAAACAAATAATTTTTGCGCCAGGAGTGGCATAAAGTCACACAACAGCAATGTAAAAGACTGGTAGAGAGCATGCCAAGACGCATGAAAGCTGTGATTGAAAATCAGGGGTTATTCCACCAAATAAAGCTAAAACATTAGTATTGTGTTTAAAAATGAATGTGAACTTGTTTTCTTTGCATTATTCAAGGTCTGAAAACACTGCATCTTTTTGTAATTTTGACCAGTTGTCATTTTCTGTCCGTTTATAACAATATTTTTGTTTGGAATTTGGGGGAAATGTCACTTTACAGAATAAAACAAAATGCTAATTTTACTCACACACACACCTATAAATAGTAAAACCAGAGAAACTGGTCTCAATTTTTTCCACAGCTGTATATACAGTGCCTATAAAACGTATTCACCCCCTTGGATGTTTTTTAATTTTATTCGTTTTAAATATTGAATTATAGTGAACTTCCTTTGACTTTTTTGACACTGATCACAAAAGTACTTTCATATCAAAGCAAAAATGCATTTGTACCAATTAGTCTTTTCCCAAGTCTCAGTTTTCCTGCAGACTGCATCAGGTTTTTTTCCAGGCTTTCCCTTTATTTTGCAGCATTAATTTTACCCTCTACCTTTACAAGCCTTCAAGGTGCAGAGAAGCATCCCCACAGCACGATGCTACCACCACCATGCTCCATGGTGGGGATAGTGTATTTTTGGTTATGTGTGATGTTTGTTTGACCATAGAATCTTCTTCCAGCTGACTTCAGAGTCTCCCACATGCCTTCTGGCAAACTGTAGCCAAGATTTCCTTTGGGGTTCCCCCCCATAGTGGCTTTCTCTTTGCCACTCTCCCATAAAGCTATGACCGATGAAGAACCCTGGCAACAGTTATTGTATGGACAGACTCTCCCATCTCGTCCTTCAGAGGAGTCATAGGTCTCTTGTTGGCATCCCTCACTAGTCCCCTTCTTGCACGGTCACTCAGGTTTTGAGGACGGCCTGCTCTAGGCAGATTTACTGCTGTGCCATTCTTTTTTCATTTCTTAATTATTGACTTCACAGTTCTCCAAAGGATATTCAGGGACATGGAAATTTTCTTGCATCCATCCCGATTTATGTTTATGAATAACCTTCTAGTCGATCAAACTTGAAGTGTTATTTTGTCTTCATGGTGTTTTTCCCAAGATAGTAATTCAACAGAAAGTGGACCTTCCAGAGACAGGTCTATTTATAATCACTTTATTCAAATCAGTTTGATTGTGCACAGGTGATCTCCATATAATGAACTGATCTAATTCTAAAACCAGTTTTCTGCAGTTTTCTTTTCTCAAAAAAGTCAAATGAAGTTCACTACAATTCAATATTTAAAAACAAAATATAAAAACATCCAAGGGGGTGAATACTTCTACAGGCACTGTATATAAACAATTTGAATAAATAAATGGTGGCTGTCTTTTAGGAAACATTTATTAATGAAGGCATGCCACCTATCTCACCTGCTCCTTAGTGATGATTAAAATCAGAATGCAAACCCTGTTTTGAACAGAAAAATACACAGGATGTGACTTGGCTCCGCAGCCTGCCGTCTGTTGTGTCGCCAAATCACACCCTTCCGCGGTTTCAGTCTTCCTGTCAGGACAGCAAGGTGCTTTTTATTCTCTACCTGTGCTGGGTCACACATTCTGATCAAACCCTTTTCAACTTCCAGTTGGAAAAAACAAACAAAAACCAACAGAACTAATGGTGGGTTACAAGAATTCTACATCAAAAAGCATAAATCAGACAGTAGGTAGATCATTTATAAGAATTTGGGCCGATTCCAATTTCAAATAATTATGCAACACAAGCTTTGGCTAGAAGTCATCGACCTCTGACATTTTTCTTTCCGTTTTGGAGACTTCATCAGCAATCAGTATCACCTTCAGGCTTCAAGGGGCTTATCGGTGCTTCGACTAAATGTCGTTCTACACATCGCGAAGAAAATCCTAGATGCCAAAGAAAATCTCCTCCACTTTTTATACAAGGAAAGCACAATAGTGTTTAAAAGAGCACATCTAGTAAGAGATGCCATTTTAAATGTATTTTTTATTTACACCAAATCCACCCAGACATTTCATCTGGTCATTTTACATCATTAACAGGACCGTTTGTGGCTGATGTTCCAATGTTATTGTTGGTCTGAATACCCAGAAAAAGCTCTAACGAGTAGTACTTAAGTACAAGTGACTAGCTGCGTAAGGGCTTATAAAGAGTTCTCTTTCAACAGAACACCTCATACGTATGAGAACTCTAAAGCCTGGTGAGAAACCTAACAGACGAGGTAACTGATTTTTGCTCATTTCTAATTTGTCAGTTATCGATTGTCGGCGCTTCCGGATCATTGACAATGGGACTGAACCGTGCGACTTCACCTGTGTTCAGAAATGAACATTAAAAAAGCCTTCAATTTCAGCAAGTATGAAACACCAGTGTGGTGGACTCCCAAGTGGCTCAGCTAGTAAAGGTGGTTGACTGGGCCCTATGATTCAGATCTGCAGCTCAGACAGACTGACTTTTCCCCATTTACAGCTGCAGGTGATGAAACAGCCAAAATCTGGGTGAAAAGAAAATGAGAGGCTTAACTTGTATACGGATAAAGTGTGCTTTTTGTGTCACATTCCCAACACAAAAGTAGTCTGTCGGATGGTATATAAAGATATATGTTTATTCACACATATCCATCAGTGCGACCTCCAATGCAGTTAAAACATGCAAGTAATCCAAGACAATAAAAAAAAAAAAAAAAAAAATCCTAGTTCCAGTGCTTCGTTCAGTGACACAACTGCAAAGCCCCTTTAAATTACTGAGGAGGTATTCATCATTTTGCTTTCCGCTGAATTGTGATATTGTTCAGGCCAAGGGTAGTAAGTGAATGTGTGGCAGAAAAGCCATTGGGAAAGTAACCGTTTTGTGTCCCGCAATGTAAGCAGAATAGACTGGCCAAGGCCTCGCCTTAATCAGGACATGCGACTGAGTGCGTTTCCTAGGATACCGGAATGAGGGAGCAGATATTTTATTGGTTGACCGTTTCACAAATCAGGGAGAGAATCGGCATAAAATCATAATGGGGAGGGGGTGGTTCTTTTAAAAATGATAGTCAAGATTTCTTGTCTTGTTCTAGAGATTTCTACACAAATGGATATGGCAGTAAAATAGTAATCCAAAAGTTAAGGCACTAGGTGGACTAAAAAGCTACACCTGTTAAGTGTTCTATGAATAATTTACATGTCAAACAGTGCACTTTTACATTGTATTGTTAACTTAATGTTGTCTTTTCCCAACCATTTATCTATTATCAATGTAAGGCAATACATTACAAAAAATAAAATAACAACAACAATAATAATAATAATGGAACAATGTACCCAAAGAACACTCAAACAGTCAATGGTTTCTTGGAACTGTTATGTCTCCTAATGCCATTACAATGGGATGTCCTTATGGCTTGGCGCATAATAACAACAATTATAATAATAATAATAATATTAATAAAATGCATAGATTTAAATGATCTGAATGCTCCTCCCCTAACACTGAATAAACAATACTCAGTACCCAACGATGACGCAGTTGTGATAATTATGCGGGACGTCTGCTCTCCTGCAGCGAATGAGACGGAGGCAGTAAGGCAGCTACAGGCCGACAGCAGAAGGCGTTAAAGTCACGGTGGCGTTGGCAGAACTTTGCTTCTAAGCTCAAGTCAGTGTCACTTGGGGGGGGGCCCGTTTCCCTGAAGAATCGCTGGAGCCCGTTGTCAAGCCCCCGGTCCGCCTCGAGCCGGGGAAACCCTCCACCGCCCAGTGCCACCATCCAGCCCATCCTGTAAACCTCTCGAAGTCTGATGCGGTACCAAACGTGCACCAGTGGTCTTGAGCTTCTGCCAATAAGCGGCGGTGCTTTTGGGGTTGAAAAGCGGTGGAAAGGAAAAACCAAAAGAAAAAAAAGAAAATAACCCCCAAAGGGAGACGGTTCACCATGCGGTTCTCCCCCCAGGCAGAGAGTCCATGGCACAGATCCCCAACGATGGAAGCACTGAGACCCTTAAGCATGTGATGCCGTCGTCAAAACAAACCCACCTTCGCCGCTGGTCTGAATTTTTTTCCTTGTTTATTTATGTATTTATACTTTATTTTTTTGTTTGTGGCTGGGTGATGCGCAAATTCTTAGAGAAGGAGAAAATACAAAAAAAAAAAAAAGTCCCCAACAGAATCCAGTGGTGCAGATGGTTAGCTGAAAGGGAAAAGAGACAAGTGTACAGTAAAGGTGAAATCCAACCACAGAGGCTTCACAGCCAGTTAGTCTCAGGGCGTTTGCTGCTGCTGCAGATGAAAACAGGGGTTATGTGGAAAGCTTTTCCAGAACCTACAGAGAACCCTGTGAGGGAAATTTAAGCGGTTAATACAGTGCTCCTGGGTGCTGGCGATGTTGAGATCCATCATTCAGTACCAGTTTAACAAATGGGTTAGGACACTGCACCTGTCACAAAACAAGACAGACAGCCAAAACCCCTCTCCCAGGTAACCGTCACAAGTAGCTGCATTTCAGATACCTTCAGGTATTTACTTCCTTAATAGCATTGAAGACGTTCTAAACAGTTTATCTACTGACGTTGTGCCTTAACTTAATAAGATTGGGAACTTGTTTGAAAAAAAATCCAGAGGAATTTGAATACTTAATTGCATAAGAAATATACATCATCATTCTATGGGACCACAAGCCCACCAGGTTTGATAGTTTTTTTTGTTGTTTTTTTGGATAGCACTGGTCTTGTTATAGTCCCAGCCCAGGGATTTATTTTACTGACATAAACTCTAAAATGAAATGGTTTCTATTGGTTTAAGTTTGCCCAGAGAAAGAGAGTCAATTACCAGAAAAGGCTTAAGAACGATATTGCTGGAAAGCAATAGTAAAGCTATTTTTGCCTCTGCTGTGCAGAGTAATGCTAGTTAAATTCAGACAAAAGCTTTAGTTTTCATTGCCTCTGCTGTACGGTGAAATTTAAGTTAGTTCATAAGAAGGCTATAGTTAAGTTATCATTGCCTCTGCTGTACGGTGTATCATACTAGTTAGTTTCCGATGAAAGCTATAGTTATCATTGCCTCTGCTGTATGGTGTATAATGCTACTCAGTTCAGATGAAAGCTATAGTTATCATTGCCTCTGCTGTACGGTGTAATGCTAGTTAATTCAGACAAAAACGATATTCAACCAAGCAGCTCCCGCCGCAAAGGAAGAAAAATGACCACTCTTGTTAGTCCTGTCAGAACTACCACCATCACACCACAGTCAACAAAGTGTGGGGGAGTGAGATGAGGAATTTCCCGAGTCCTGTTAGAACAGTGGGGCACAATCCCAGTCTCGGGGGGGCCGGATTGCTGCAGGTCTTTGTTCCAACTACACCCTAAGTTATTTATAAGGGAGCAGTAGGAATAAAGACCTGCAGGACACTGGAATTGTGCACCACCATGTTAAGGCTACCACCATCACGTCAAAGTAAAAAAAAAAAAAAAAGGGAAGATGGGAAACAAAAGGAGTGAGTGAGATGCAGGGCGATTCTGGGGGGAATTAGGTCTGAAGAAGCTGGGGCTGTCAGCAATTGCTGGACGTTGACACGGCAGCCTGGAGGTTGGACAGTGCTCTGCTACAACACAGGAGACAAACAGAAGGTCAAACGAAGGCACAGAGAGGTTTGTACGCAACCGAGAACTAGATATCCCCGTAAACTCCTGAAGCACAGCTAGAAACATGGGAGATGCTGCGTGCCAAGCTGGAGATACTGGGGTAACATTTCTCAAATGTCAGCCCTGATGTTTGAAGTGGTGGGGGAAGCCTATTTGATGGCATCAAGAACACTGACCAGCAGATGGTTAGCAACACAAGACAAACACTGAAGCCCCGCGGGATTCTGGGGTGCCAGGCATTTGGGGCTCACCTTGGCTTTCCCGTCATGCTTTTTGGGTTCCTGCGGAAGGACTGGTTTGCTATGGAGCGGGAGGACATGGTGCGGGGCGAAGCCCGGGAGAAGGAGGAGGGCGGGGTCTTGGGGATCTTCTTGCCCAGGTGGCCGATCCACTTCTTCTGCTCGTCCTGGGTCATGGCCAGCAGCAGCATGTCCCGCGCCGAGGTCACATCGTAGTTCACTGAAAGGGGGTGTGAGGGGGGATTTAAATACACCTCCCCAAAAGAGCATCCCTTCGATGCTCAAAAGGCATGCAATACATCACATCATCTACACACATTCAATTCACATTAATGTGAGAATTGATTTACATTTAATTTACAAAGATTTACTCTTTGATTTACATTTAAGAAATGCTATGCTATGTTTCTAAATCTACGTGTATACACAGGTAACATCAGCTATTTTAAGTTTGAGTAGATTCCCTCAATGAGGACAAACAGAAGCATGTAACTTCTATATCTGTATGTGTGTATGAGTTAGCTGTTAACAAAAATAATTTCAGGTTTGGCATGTCGCTTTAGTGTCTTGAGTCGGCCAACTTATCCAATGCAGCACACAAAACCAGCTGCCCTCTAATAAACGGCCCTCTCTCTGAAAGACGTCTCTATAACGCAGTGTAGCCCCCCCGGGCGGTGCACCTTTGCAGGGGGCGATGACGTCCTCCTTCTTGTCCAGGTGGTCCTTGTGGCACTTGACATGGCAGCGGCGGCACTCCAGGGCGGGCGGGGGTTTAAAGACGTGCCACAGGGGCTTGGAGCAGGCCTCGCAGTTGGAGGGGAAGTGGTAGAGCGTGGGGATGAACTCGTGGCCCTTGTGGGGCAGGCAGTTGGTGCGGTCTACCTGGGACACCTGCTCCACGTCCAAATCCTTCCTGCACTCGCCCTCGTTAGCGTACAGGATCTGAGCGTGGGGGAACATCGAAAGAGTGGTGTGTGAGGGCGGGACTCCAGGAGACTCATTCTGATGAGCGATGGCATGTAGCCAGATGCACGGCGGACGTCTCTCCAGAACAAGACCATTATAATTTCATTTTCGGACCTTTCAGTGGATATAACAAGCAGTGATAGCTCCCCTAAACATAACCCATGCCTTACATTTAAACCATGACATTTTACTTTATGTTAAATTATAGGCAGCATAAAAAACAATAACGTACAACTACTAAGTATCATGTGTGGTTCATACCCAGGCCTTAAAATTGGCCCAGACAAAAACCCTAGGCCGTAACTTCCCCACGCAGTGGGTACTAATGATGGGAGGATGTTCACACCTTGGAGGAAGTATATAGACAAGGTTACTTAGTACTTCCTCAACAGCCCAACAGGCTTAATATCAAATATGTTGCGTTTTGTTTTGGTTTAGATGACAATGCTAGTCTGTTCTTATGAAGTTAGTTCTAAAGATATTTCCCAGTCTACTGCACAACAGAGGAGTGCGGGTTGATTATGGTCAAACCTGGAATATCCTGGGTATCTCCTCCGTTTCAGCTCGGTACACGTCACCTTGAGTGACCGGACGTACATGGAACAGTTTGCTGAGAAGAGAGAGGAGAGAGAAATCCATCAGCCTTTGGTGCAGACTGCTTCTAAAACCTGATGCTAGCCAATCTGCCGGTCTCCCCTCTGAGCAGTGCATTGGCCCGCCTTCAACCTGCCTATTCCAGTTATAAAGTGCGGAAACACACCAGCATAAAATTTGCATTAATGCGTTATATCCCCGACCCCAACCCCCCCCACATTTGCCTATACCACATGTTCTCCTCCCATTCGTCACAAAATGAGGGTCATTCTTAACACTCACTCAATGTCTAGCACCATAGAGGGGTTGGACTGCTCTTTATCCTGCTCGTCGTTGTAGAACAGGATCTTCTTGCTGCTGACCACCACATACTGGGAAACGGGCAGACAGAAGCAGAAGTAGAGTGTCAGACAGGAAGTGATGCAGCAGGAGCTCGCCCCAATTCCCGCTCCAAACGTAGAGAACTGGGCTGTCCTGGCCACGATTGTTTTAACTCTTAGCTTGACTGCTTCTTCTACTGAGCCCTTTTGTCAAGAGATGCTAAACATGCATCCTATTCAGGATGCTTAACATACCGGACTATTGAGCGCACCTGAATATAAGCCGCACCCACTAACTTTAAAACGAAAAAATGTTTTGTGTATATATATATATATATATATATATATATATATAGGCTGCACTTGTCTATAAGCCGCAGGTGTCCACGTTGTAACATGAGATATTTACACAGAAAGATGTTACACAGAAAGTTTTTTTACTTTTAATTAAATACGTAATGTAAATGCTTTTTTTCCGAACAGTGCCTGTAACACGGCTGGTTAAAAATAAAAATAATAAAATACAGTTTTACAGCAGCTCTATTTCCTTCTTCGACAGCCAGATCGATCGCCTTTAACTTGAAAGCTGCATCATATGCATTTATTCGTGTGTTTTCCATGATGACGGTGTGTGCATGAAGCGCAAAATGACTGATCTGAAGAATTTAGTGGGAGTGCGTTTGATTTAATTCGAACAGTTTCATTGGTCCACTGTGACCTGTCCGGTAATGTCATTGGTCCGATGTGACGAGGCTAAATGTTCTGGCGGCATGAAGCTTGTTAGCCCGTAAAAATCCATAAATTAGCCGCATCATTGTTTAAACCGCAGTGTTCAAAGCGTGTGAAAAAAGTAGCGGCTTATAGTCCGGAAATTACGGTATATCCTATTCAGGATGCTAAATTGGCAAGATTTCTTTACATCGGCCACTGTAAAGTATCTTTAACGGCTTACCTGCTTTTTCCAGCCGTATCGTTTTATGTTGGCTCGACTGGGTATCGAGAGCCATCCCTCGAGCCTTGATTCTGGGGGCAGAGAGGGCCACAGTGAGTAGGGACAGAGTTGGGCATTCACAACATCTACAAAAAGCATGCAGTGATTTGCGGCTCAATAGCTGCTGAACTCAAACCGGACCGGGACGGAAAACCAAAAAGCGCGTTGCAAGTAAAACACAACCTGGTCATTTTCAAAGATGGCTTTCCACTGGCTTTATTGGTGGAGGTGGTGGTGGTGTGGGGGGGGTTACCTTAAAATAACAGCTACAACTTCCTGTACAATGCCACAGCATACATTTCACAAAGTGACACTCCGAGCAGACTTGAGGAGGGAACTTACACATGCAGGATGGACTTGTATACGTAACTAACAGGGAAGGCCCTCAGACACTGATAATGGAAGGTGTAGCCGTTATGTTAAAGTGTTACCCTTTACACTTTAAAAACCATGCGTCGCGTCACAGCACAGGGCAAAGACAGCCAAAAGAAAAGTCCGTCAGGCAGGCAGGCATCAAAAGGATACGGGGCTTTTGACGCGGGAGGGAAATTCTTTGGGCTGGGATGCCAGCTCTCCCTCTGGTGGTCATGCAAACGTTCTGGGAATACGCACCCCGGCACGGAGACCAGGGGCTGCTCAGGATGTTTGAAGGCACTTTTGAAAGGTGTTCAGAGTTGGGTATTGACTTATGGCTGTGGTTTAAATTGTGTAATATGGCTTCTAGAATGGACTTGAAGGTGGTACGTGATGTTCTAGAAGACAAACACTTTATCACGCATGAATACCGGTGGATATATCTGAAGGATTTCCCTGCGGCTGTGTTACCTCCTTTTATACCCTGGGGACCAAATGATAGCTTTTAGAAAATTTCAGAAGCTTTATATAGCTCTCCAGACAACAGACGTTTTATAAAACATTACCTTTGCTGCGTTTTGGTAGTAGTTTTTTTTAATACCAGATCATTCTGTGGATAAAGTATACTGCCTTTTTTCTGATATGTGAGGATAAAAATTATCTTCAATATGTCCATTTTTGATAACATTTAACAAGAGTATGAATAGATACAGAGGGTACTGAACAGCTTCAAGTGTCAATCATCAAAGACCCTTTCTTTTTACGAATTATTTTTAAACTACAGGAAAAACTTAAGTAATCAAACCCAGGTAATCAAACCCCCCATCCGTTTCCCTTGACTCTGAACGGCTCCTTTCAAAACTGCCATCTACCACATAGAGGAACTGAAACAACCGAAGCCAAATGAAATCAGAAAACGGTAAAGACACAGCCACACAGTAAGACGGGCCCAGGCACGGTGAGGACCCCGACTCCCAGTTACTCACAGAGGGAAAAGGAGAGAAGACACAAAGATAAGAAGAGGAAGACCAACTAGAGACATGGGGGGGAGAGAGAGAGACGAGAGAGGGATTTAAACACAGTGAGTCATGAACACCTGACTAGGAACTGAACACTCCGCTATGTGTGGGGAGGATCCTGCCTGGTCTAAAGCACCATCCCTACGCATCCCGGTACCACACAACCTGCCTCGTATAACACACAACCTGCCTCGTATAACACACATCCTGCCTCGTATAACACACATCCTGCTTCAAACTGTGAAGCAACGTTGTGAAAACGTCGCGTGCGAGCTGGGCTCCGAAGCTCGTGGAGAGTAGAATCTGAGGTTCTGCCAGGAGGACACGCTTGGGGCAAAAAGGGAAGGGGCCTTTTCACCGGTGGTGTATCTCCCTGTGGATCTTGTTCCCGTGCGGTCACTTTGTGAACACTAGCATGCAGGCAGTGTGCCAGCATCTTTCGCAGGAGGAAAAATCCAAGCCCGGTGATCTCCAGGATTGGCTGTAAACCAAGCGGCCGACCACACCCCCGGATTGGCCCTGCATGTCGCTCCGGACTAAAGTGTGTCTCAGAATCAACAAATAACAATTGCACCAATAAAGGTCTTATTACTATGCTAGTGAACAATTCCATTTTATTTTTGACTACCCCAGACCCAGATTAAATTTCTGTGCAGTCCACAATAGCATTTAAAATATATTAATGACAAAGGAGAAGCAGATTTTTGAATGAACACAACCTCATGGAAATTGTATATGAAGAAGAAAGGTAAGGTTCCCAGTATCCCTGATCTGGGCTCTCAGCAAGGCTTTGTCCCGGGGAGCCTTACCTGCGGCGTTGCCGTCCATCTCGTCGGGCTGCAGGCTGATCACGCTGGAGTTGTCCATGCGCTGCTGCAGGTCTTTCAGCTTCTCCCGCAGCTGCTCGATGTCACTCTCCTTGCTGTCCAGCTGCATCTGAAGCTCAGTGCGGTTGTTGTTCTCCTCCGCCAGTTGCTGCAGAAAAACAGACAGAACGTTTCACCGCGAGTCCCAGGCTGCAGGACAAAAAACGTCTCACCGCGAGTCCCACAAGGCAGGACAAAAACGCCTCACCGCGAGTCCAACATGGCAAGACAAAAACAGACAGAACGTCTCACCGCGAGTCCCACACTACAGGACAAAAACTTCTGCGAGTTCCACTTGGCAGGACAAAAACATACAGAACGTCTCACCGCGAGTCCCACGCTGCAGGACAAAAACGTATCACCGCGAGTCCCACGTGGCAGGACAAAAACAAACAGAACGTCTCACCACGAGTCCCACGCTGCAGGACAAAAACGTATCACCGCGAGTCCCACACGGCAGGACAAAAACAGACAGAACGTCTCACCGCGAGTCCCACACTACAGGACAAAAACGTCTCACCGCGAGTCCCACGCTGCAGGACAAAATCCCCTAATAAGCCCCACAGCGTACACCTCACCTCAAAACACCTCATAAACGCCCTACAATGCAGGACAAAACACCTCACAACCAGCCCTACGCCGCAAGACTAAACACATTACACCGAATCATACACTGCAGGACAAAAACACCTACCACTGCGACAGAAGATTGATGTGGAGTTACAGATACTGAGCTACCACCCTACTGACCAGCCCACAACCAGGGAACAGAAAACTTGACCTGCTTCAGTAAAATGTAAAGTAAAGAGTATAAAATGAATGAAGTGTAAAGTTGTAAATTATAGTTTAAAAATGAAGTTACTCAGAGTAAAGGGATGATACACTGAACTTGGTATATTATCAAAATGTTACCAGTTCCATTAGCTGCATCACAATTGTCGGACGTTTAGCTTGGTTAATTTACCCAGCAAAACCCCCCAGGATAATATTCCCCATTAACTAACCCCACGGTTCAACACATAACTGAAAAATGACATGCTAACAGCACAGGACTTACAAAACCAAGCACAACACTGGACCCATGATTCGATACATAGACGCAATATAAGCTAACATTCAAATTTTCATATAATTCAATATTATGCTCATTATTTCACAGTTCCGCTATTCATAACAAAAGACCCGTTCCAACAGTCAATGGCTAGAGAGCAGCACGGTAGCCAGGATAATTGAAACACACATTTAATACGTTAGCAGTAATATTTACCAATGATATTAACAAGTATGAGAAATGTACATACTGCAACCCCCCCCCGCCCATATTCACTAGTGGCCACAGAACAGAACATAACTGCAACACCTGCTCCGATTCTAAATTTTTGCCCGGCGTGTTTGAATCTAAATCATACAAAGAAGAACTTCTTCTTTAGCGTACCGATCAGATAATCAAACTGGCCTCATACCTACATATATAGCCCATCGCATAAATACATACACACATACACATATATACACACACATATATATATATACACACTATATATATA
>JAOYSI010004592.1:1347-14179 GCA_025775065.1 Hiodon alosoides
CACAGTAGTAACACAGTAACAAGACAGTAATAACATAGTAATAACACAGTAACCCTTCACCAGCGGTCCTAACGTTCAGAATAACTAACTTCAGCCAACTGGAGCACACCCTACCTAACCCCCAGCTGCTCTGCTGGTAAATAACACAGTAATAACACAGTAATAACACAGCAACCCTTTGCCCCCGGTCCTGACCCACTCATTCAGCTAAATTAAACCAAATTAACCAGAGCACCATACACATATACTGATATTTCATTATTATTATCTATCTTTTGTTTTAGTACATTTCGTATCAACAAAATGACAGATATATATATATATATATATATATATATAAATACACATACACTCAAAGCAAAACACAGAAATGTAGTAAAAATAGTTAATTTATTCTGTTTACCTATTTAGCTCATGTTTGCTCTGGTTATTTGTAACACATGTGGAAGTAAGGAACAGGAAAATCCATTTTTGCCAGTTGTCATTGGTAACTCACTGCATTGTTCCACAGTGACACCACACAATCCAACACCAATTCTAAGGAATTCTGGGTGAACATGCCAAACTTGATGACCCATCTGAAGAAAGTAGCTGAGCAGAAACCCCAGGCGACATATTACAACGTAGACATGTTGAAATATCAGGTGAGGCCGCCTTTCATGCAGGAGGATGTGCAGTGCAGTGAGGATGTGCAGTGAGGACATGCAGCGCAGTGAGGATGTGCAGTGCAGTGAGGACGTGCAGCACAGTGAGGATGTGCAGTGAGGATGTGCAGTGCAGTGAGGATTTGTAGTGAGGACGTGCAGCGCAGTGAGGATGTGCAGTGCAGTGAGGATTTGTAGTGAGGACGTGCAGCACAGTGAGGATGTGCAGTGCAGTGAGGATGTGCAGTGCAGTTAGGATGTGCAGTGCAGTGAGGATGTGCAGTGAGGATATGCAGTGCAGTGAAGATGTGCAGTGAAGATGTGCAGTGAGGATGTGCAGTGAGGATGTGCAGTGCAGTGAGGATGTGCAGTGCAGTGAGGATGTGCAGGCAGTGAGGATGTGCAGTGAGGATGTGCAGTGCAGTGAGGATGTGCAGTGCAGTGAAGATGTGCAGTGAAGATGTGCAGTGAGGATGTTCAGCGCAGTGAGGATGTGCAGTGCAGTGAGGATGTTCAGCTCAGTGAGGATGTGCGTCTTTGCAGGTATCCGCACAAGGCATGGAGTCCACTCCGCTGAATCTGGCCGTCAGCTGGCGATGTGAGACCACCAGCACGGACCTTAGGATAGACTACAAATACAAGGGGGAGGCCATGACCACACCCGTGGCCCTCAACAACGTCCAGTTTGTGGTCCCGGTCGATGGAGGCGTGACCAAACTCCAGGCCTTGGTTCCCCCGGCCGCCTGGTAATGAGAGTGCCTGTGTAAGGAGAGTGCCTGTGTAAGGAGAGTGTCTGGTAAGGAGAGTGCCTGGTAAGGGGAGTGCCTGGTAAGGAGAGTGCCTGTGTAAGGGGAGTGCCTGGTAAGGAGAGTGCCTGGTAAGGAGAGTGCCTGGTAAGGAGAGTGCCTGGTAAGGGGAGTGCCTGTGTAAGGAGAGTGCCTGGTAAGGAGAGTGTCTGGTAAGGGGAGTGCCTGTGTAAGGAGAGTGCCTGTGTAAGGAGAGTGCCTGGTAAGGAGAGTGCCTGTGTAAGGGGAGTGCCTGTGTAAGGAGAGTGCCTGGTAAGGAGAGTGCCTGTGTAAGGAGAGTGCCTGGTAAGGAGAGTGCCTGGTAAGGGGAGTGCCTGTGTAATGAGAGTGCCTGTGTAAGGAGAGTGCCTGTGTAAGGACTGAAGTTTGAGTGTACCTTTCCACATGTTTCATTTTCTCATCCATGTCTCCAGCCATGGCCACGTGGACTGCTGTTCTGATACTCAACGTGTTTATGTTCATGTTCACTTTTCTTTTCTAAGACGACCACCTTGAAATGTATTCTCTTGATCATGTTTGTTCATCATTAAAGGAACGCAGAGCAGCAGAGAATCCACTGGAAAATCCCGGATATTTCTCAGAAGTCGGATAACGGAGGTAGATTAATTTTAATTGTTTTGCTTCCGGATGATAAACCAGTAACTGAGATTTTTTTCTGCACCAAAAACTGTAATGGAAGGGATTCTTGTGTTTTTGGCATATAGAGGAAGAGTATGATCACTGGAATATTTTTGGCTGTTTAGTAACATTGACATTCACAAGCCTGCATAGTTTCAGGTTATTTCAGGCTCTGGTTGTAGGTACAACCATGAACGCAGTGCAGATTGAGCCGTTGTTTGCCACCCCCTCTCGCCCGTCCCAGGGGTGGGGTCCCTGCTGGGTCGCTTTCAGCTGACGGAGGGGCCCAGTAAGCCCTCCCCGCTGGCGGTGCAGTTCACCAGCGAGGGAAGCACGCTGTCGGGCTGTGACATCGAGCTGGTCGGTGCCGGATACCGCTTTTCCCTCATCAAGAGGAGGTTTGCTGCAGGTGCGTGGGGTCCACACGGCGAAACCGCGGTGGCCGCGGTCTCCGCCCTACCGATGCTGACCATGTGGGTTTGTCTTTTTCAGGAAAATACCTGGCTGACAACTAATGGACACTACTGGACAGAGCCAGAAAAATAAGCTCATCTGGACATTGTAACAGTGAAATGTGTAACTCCAGAAGGAAGTCAAGATGTCTCCTCCAGATGCATTATGTAACATGACAGTTTGGCGTTGAGATCGCTACATGTCATTTCATTTCAGAACACTTGCACTATAACATGTGGGCACCTGGATATGATTCTGCCGCTAATCTCTTTCAAGTTTGCCGATGTGGCAGAGCCCGTCGCGTGCGAGTTCGCTACAAAAGTGACACAATCCCTCTCCTAGAGCTGAGACAAGCCTTTGGTTGGTTCCCTGAGCTAATCGCGTCCACACCAGAGCGCTGGCTGGGAATTGTGTACGAGTTAATCACGTCCACACCAGAGCGCTGGCTGGGAATTGTGTACGAGTTAATCACGTCCACACCAGAGCGTTGGCTGGGAATTTGTTTAGGAGCTAATCACGTCCACACCAGAGCGCTGGCTGGGAATTTATTTAGGAGCTAATCACGTCCACACCAGCGCGTTGGCTGGGAATTGTGTACGAGTTAATCACGTCCACACCAGAGCGTTGGCTGGGAATTTGTTTAGGAGCTAATCACGTCCACACCAGAGCGCTGGCTGGGAATCGTTGTGCAAGCTAACCGTGCACAAACCAGAACCCTGCCTGAGAATCTAAATCCAGGTGCCCTGACTCACCTAAGTTACATGTAGTCACTTTTCCTTTAAGTTAAGGACTCACCCATCCAACGGTCACCTCCCTTAGTGCGATAGGTCTGTCGGGCCGCCATATTTTTTGTAGTTATGACATTTATAGTCACAGCGCTCCGGATAAAACTGTCCAAACTAAGTCTACCTAATCAAAACTTTGGCCACCTGCTAATTGCACTTTGTGTAACTATTTAAGAGAGTTTTTACATACGTATGTGAAGTATGTAGTACAATTCGTTTTATTTGGTCCCGGCCTAAGTCTGACAGATCATTTACAAAAAGTAGTGTTTAATAAAATCTATAAAAATAATAGAGACTGGTGAACACTTGTGGGGGAAGTTAACTTGCTAGGGAGAAATCTGGCTCTGGCCAGAGTTGTGATTTTGTGTGTCTGTATAGTTTTTAATCTTTAATCCTAATCTGTAATCTCATGCAATGCTGCTCACTCTTCTGACAAATGGATCGGTTCCTCTTAGTGTTCGATCCACGACCCTACTACAAATTTTCTTCTTCGTATCCGTTCCCTCTGTGCACTCCTTTGATTGGCTCCAATTTCAAAGCACATCCCTGACACCGACTCTACAAGTCGAATCAGGTCCGACAACCTTCGCCAATACCCAACAACCGCCGACCATGGCAATACACCAATCGGCTGTTAGGCCGACAAAGCCAGGGGCCCGACAGAGCCAGGGGCCCGACAGAGCCAGGGGCCCGACAAAGCCAGGTGCCGGACCATCAGGTTGGTGTGTCCTGGGCTTAACACTGCAGAGGCCTGACCTGTCAACCAAGATGGCTATTTCCCTATTCTTGTCTGGCCTTGGAACTCCAGACACCTGTTACACATCAAACCTCCCTGTGCTGCCAGTGCTGGGCTGTTGACCAGAAGGTTGCTGGGTCGAATCCCTGGTAGGACACTGTTATTATACCTTAAATTGCCTAAGCTTTATTTTTTCTATAAACATTTCAGCTACGTAAACCGATAATAAAATACTAGGTTTGTTTTGTACACTCGGCAAAACTGACCGGTTCTAAATCAACTCTCAGTGTTGAAATGGATCCAAGCAGTCTGACGTGGACCCACATGGAAACAGAGAGCGCTGATTTGACCCTAGTGCTTTGGCTGTGTCTTATCACAAACACAAAATAAATAAAAATGAGGGTAAATAGTGAGGTAATGTGAGAGCTGGGCGACTTGACTTAAAGGCTGAGAGCTGCATTGCTCTGGCGCTAAAGGGCTCTGTGTTAGCATAGACTGAGGGACTGGTAGACAAAGTCACAAGTTGTGTTCTCCTTCCGATTTCAAAATATTGCACATCTAATGTTCATGATTTGTTTGTTTGTTTATTTATTTGCTCTGTGTGCTGTTGTTTTTGTTTGTGTGTTTGTGTGAAAAATGAACTTAACCTCTAGGAACCATAGTTTGTGTTGCGGTTTCTTAAGTTGTGAACTTTAGTCCAGTCTGGCCTATCCTGCAGAACTTCAAAACTCATCATATGAGTTATTTAGGGCCGTGGTACCGTCTGCGGCTCAGCTGTTCTTTGTGGTAATGTGCTATTAAACACCAAACAAAACCAGATCAGCTGTCTGAAGTTCACCATTTCAGTTATTTTTTTCAGTTATCACGCCCATATTTATTTTCCCCCACAAAGTGAATGATGGAATATTTCCCAGTCATCATTTTCTAGTGACAGTATTTAAAATGTTTCCCTGAAAAAATGTAAAAAGTGTCATTTAAAATGCTTGCTATATATTCTTAAGGGTGTATAGTGTTTCTGCTGCTGTCACGTGCTCCTGTTGTCTGGCAGACAACAGTATTAGACTTCAAAACACATTAAAACAGTATATTTTTTATTTAATATCAATAATAATTCGGTGTAAAGCTGTGACTATACGGTTATGATTTCAATGGTACAGTGTATCATGGTTTAGAATTCCTAGGGTTATAAATATTTTAACCATTTTTGCTAAATGTGCAGGTTGATCACCTCTGTACAGTGTACTGCTAAATTATTTTTAAAATTTAATTCAGATATAATTTTTTTTTTTTAATTCAAGATTTAAGATATATATTGTGTTGTGGCAAAAAGGGAAAAAATAAGATATTTTCCTCATCCGGCTAAATAAGAAGTGTCTATTGGGGCTAAATATATCACTTGGGGTTTTACCCGTTATCATTGTAACTCTACATTCAGCGTGTTTTTACATGATTAATTGGGTGCAGGTGATTCAAACGTTTTCAGCATAAATTACAATAAAACCAAACGGAATTTGTCTTTAAATATATAAATAGTCTCCGTGAGATCAAAAAAATAAAAAATCTCCCAAAAACTTGCTTATCAGTTTATTATCAGCACATTCAACTGATAAGGCGTTTGCATATGTAATTACCCTACATTCCCCTTCTATTGTTAAAATCTTGGTCTTAAAACAAATGGCCGACAAAACCGCTTAGGAACCTTTTCCGCCGAGGAAAGCGATGGATCAAACTTTTACTTTTGCGTGTGTCTACGTTGTATACACATTTGTGGTTACAAATGACATATCTTTGGAAATAAATCGTCTTCTTCATTGAGTGTGCTCGGGTACTCAATGTCGTCTGGTGGGTATAGCCAATGTAAGAGTAATATGTGTTATTTATTAGAAGGGAACCGCGACCGAAACGATAAATGTCTGATTACACTGTACAGTGAAAACAACGAAACTGAATTTGAGCAAATTTTTCATTAAAGTAGATATGGTCATTCCTATATAACGACCTTCCGGGTTTTTCAAAGCTGTCTGGTCATAAAAGTAGGTGTAATCCTTCCTTTAAAACGACCTTCCGGGTTTTCCTAAACTGTCTGATTCACTGTGTCATCCATCAACTCGGACATGTAATCTGCTAAAAGCCAAACCAAATTTACGAAGCAGCCAAAAATACAGGCTCTGGTAACAATAGCCCACGGGTTTTTAATGTGCATTGTCTTGTAATGTTCACTTAGTTGATTTTCATCCTTACTCTTCCAGTTGTAGTTCTAGAAACATCTGGAGTGACGTTGCTTTATTGCCATGTAAATGCATGTATTATTGGAGGTTACCTTGTGTAAATTATACGGGGAGTGGATACTTATTTATTTCTGTTTCATATCCATACATCTCATGTAATCAGGGTTTATGAAGTTCTTCCTGTTTTTGTTTATGTACATATATTTTGTTCCATTTAAGTTTGTCAGTCCTTGTTCTCATTTAAGAATGGATGTTGAAGGTTCCCCTTCATTCACAGTCTTTAGCAATAGAATTACCTCAGAATTACTTTATTCGTTTACCCAATTCACGAGTAAGCACGATTTTGTCCCATAACTTAAATATTTTAATGAATCCGTTTTTGTTTCGTCGTGAAATATTGAATCATTTTCTTCCCTTTTGATAAAAAAGAAACTGGTCATAAAAGAAATTGTCTTTCTGTACCGAATGAAGACCTTAATATGTTGTTATATGTGTTTTAAATACCGTGCTTTGCACTTCTCTGTAATCCTGCTCTCGTTTTAAAAAAGAAAAAAGGAATTTATATTTCACCCGTCTCCTTTCGGATCTCAAGGCTTTAAAAGCTTGTATTTGTTGACATCTCCAGTAGGTTTTAAGTAACGTAAAACTGTCTTGTTAGTTGCAATACATTTTGTGCTTTTTGGCTTATTTATTTATTTATTTATTTATTTATTGCCTTACTGTTTAATATCTATTTTACATACTGTAGATTTAATGATGTTGAAGATGTCTCCCACTTTTGTGGATTTGCTGCTGTTCATGAATGTGTGAAGGATCTACAAAATCTCTCCCTCTGAATATTATTTTTGCCTTATTAATTAATGTAAAATCGATTAATATAATATCATCTCTGTAAATATTTGCATTCCTCTTTTTTTACGTAATTGTTATTCCATTTAGAAGCGTTTTCATCCTTTCCATTACAGAGAATAATGAATATGCAATTGTTTATTGTAAATGTACTTTCAAAAAATTCCCTCTAAAGGATTTAAAAGTATACGAACAAAATATATGACTATAATGTAATACTCGTTGAAGATGTCCATTAATGTAAGTTTTCTTGAAATTAAAGTGAAGAAAATTTAGTAGAAAGTTTGTTCGTGTATTTTTTGTATGTGTATGTGTGTCAATCAGGCAATAATTTAAAAAAAGATTTTATGTGTGGTCAGTTCTCAGCAAAACCTTTAACGTTGCTCTTTGCTACACAAAGACGTAAAACGTTTTCTAAGTGCCCGTGAGTACTGAGCTGCAGTTTTATTACATTGGTGTCATGTTAAGTGCTACTTAACGTAGAAATGTTCCTTGTGCATTGCTATGGAAATTATTATGATTGGATTCTATCTCTCTTAATATACAGATGTTGTTACTAACATTCAAATATACTAAAATTCAATTTCATCCACATAGACGTCAGTAATTCGGGACAGGGCACATCGATGGGCGACTCAGTCCTGAGAGAACTCAGAACTAAACCGTACCGTATGGCTCGATCCTGTTCCGAATGACGTAGTTTACTTTGGGTTCAGTTTGTGATTGGTGTGCACGTAGAGCCGCCTCTTTCCCGAGTTTAGCGTTGTCAGGACAACACAACACTCTTGCCACCCGGTGATAAATACACGTTTCCGGGATTTAATTTGATCTGGTAAGTGTGCACAACATCTCTCGCCTAACTTGTGTTTATTAAACGTTACGTTTTTGCACCCAGTGCCCTGCGTTTGTGACGCAGAATCGATGCGTTCATTGCTTTCTATGGGAATCATATGGGCAACATTCTTTTATATTATTTCGAGTGTCTCGACAGAGCGCAAAAGGTCCTGTGTATGTTGTCCTGTGACTTCAACTCTGAGTATGCTAGCGAAACAAGCAATTTGGGTTGTAAAAAAGTATTTACAATTTACATAGGATAATTGATGGAATTTTAATAAGTTTAATAGTAAGATTATATGATAATGGACACATTTGATAAATAGGACATAACGTAGTGGGGCTTGTTTATAATATTAGCTAACTGGCTTATGCAGGTTCAAAATAGTTGCAATTCCCTATGTATTGTACCTTGTTTAAATGTTGGCACTGGTCTCGTCCATCCAAATATATTGGTCAAAATAAATTATTCCAACCGTTTTAGTGATATAAACCTAAATATATATATATATATAATATAAATAATCATTTTGAATAATTTATTGAAGAATATCATCAATAGTATTCTTCCTTCTACTGTGAAAATACTTAAAAGCATAAATATATAGTTTGATTTTATATTTCAAATGAATTGTTGCTGTGAATGGAGAATTTGAATGTTTCAAAAACTTATAGTTTAATTTTTGAAATGTACAAGCTGGTAAGAAGTGTTCACGTTTCCTTTGTCACAGGGGGAAAGATGTCTGATACAGCGAAGGAGAAAGCGGCTCGTCTGCTGAAGAAAAGAGGCAGTTTGTCTTCACTGGGCAGCCATGAAGTGAAAGCTAAGGAAACGGTTGTCAAGACGAAAGAGTGTGTATTTTTGTTTTAATTGTTTTCGGCACTTGTTTTTCTATGTTTAGCTATAAAAATCTGTGTTGCTGACTTTGGAGACCTTGTCAAAATAGAATATTTGATATACCACAATGTCTTGAATTATAAAAAGCTGAGAAGGGGGTGGTGGACGTACAGCTGTCGGAGGGCAGACTCAGACTCAGACAGACAGCTGTCACAAACGACAGTTTCGAGACCCATTGACCTCGCTAATCTCCCCTCTCCCGCTGCCCCGGATCCTGCAGTTCCATAAGCACGGTGTCCTACATTGACGAGCCGGGTCCGCAGGACGATAACCCTCGGCCGGTTCTGCAGCTGGAGAACACCTACCAACTGGGTGAGGGTTGTCATGGAAACCGCACTCCCCTTAATCCCTGCCTGCCCGTTGTGGGCGTGTCTTTTCGTGCTTCCCCCAGAACAGGGCTGTTTTGTCGAGTGAATCGTCGTTACCGTTTAGTTGCTTTGTGGATGTCGTCATCCAGAGAGACCTGCACAGTTTACAGTTTTACATTTACATTTTGCATATTAACACAGCTGGATACTTACTGAACTGACTCAGGTGGAGCACCTTGCCCTACGCTTGAAGCCCGACACCACAGGTCTTACGGGCGTGTTTACGGGTTTGTGTCACAGCAGCTGCTAGGAGAGATGCCTGAAGCCTGTCAGCATGGATAATGGTTTACTCGTTTTGTATTGTCAGCTTTAGTTTTATTATGAGTTTCTTTATTATGAGTTTTTCTAAAGCTTTGAATTTCTTTAAAATCTGTATAAATTAAATACAATTTAAAAAATGAAATTAAAATGAAATAACATGTTGAAACACAGTAATGCAAAACCAGCAACATGTTGATGCCACGCCACTAGACCAATCCAGGGCTTTGATTTTCTTCATTGTTTATTTTGGCCGTCTGGAATAAAAATGAATTGGTATCTCTTGTTCTCTATTCTATTAACTAATTTAAAACAAGAGGTCTCACGTAGCCTCACATGCTAACTCTGCTACAAAGGTCCTGTGAAGCGCTTTCCGGTCCTAACTGTAAACAACATCCTGAAGGACGTTCTTTCAAGTTACCTGCAGGAAGAAAAATACGAAGCAGAGCTCTGCAGACAGATGACAAAAACAATTTCTGAGGTAGGACGTTCTCCGACCGACCCTAACCCTACCATCTCTTGTAGCCGTACCTCATCGCAGCGCCCTTATGATCGGGCCTTTTTAATGTGATTGTGGCATGGTCAACACCTGCACAGAATGACTTGAGAGTTGACCGCTCTGTCGAAACCCTTTAAGGTCACAAAAGCGAGGGTGAAGGACCTGATGATTCCCCGCTACAAGATCATCGTGTTAATCAGCATTGGGCAGCGGTATAACCAGAACATCCGCCTGGGAAGTAGGTGTCTCTGGGACCCTGCCAGCGACAACTTTTCCTCACACACCTTCAAAAACAGCTCCCTGTTCGCCGTCGCCAACGTCTACGCGGTATACTTTGAGTGACTTTCCTGTGCCATGTCTGCGTCCCCCGCAGTGTCGTATTTATACCGTGAGGAAAAATCCTAACCACGTCGTTAAATTACTCCCTGTCACTTCCGCCGAGGAAATTTTTATATTTATAATGGCCATTGTTTAATTATGTCATTCATAAATATTTGGTTGTTGCTTTGCAAATCCGTCTATGAGTTAGTCAGACTGCTCAAGCTTGATTGAGAATTACACTGTCCTTACAATGGTTTTGATTGTAATTGCCGGTTGAAACTCTTGTTCATTATAATGTTATAAAAATGTGTTCATCCCTGGTAATTATTTCATCAACATTTGGGAATGGCAAAAGAAAGTTAGTGTAATGGCAAATCTTTGCAAAGTAAGAAGGTGAAAAAAATGTGTAATTCTTATCTGTCAAAAAAGACATTTTGCTAGCGTATCTAATAAAATTTATTTGACAAGGGTAGCAAAAATACAATACATTTATAGCATACATAGTTTTTAAACTTTTTACATTTCACTATAATTCAACAAATCAGAAAGACTTTTGGTGAGTTGCATTGTTGAAAATTAGCCATTCAAAGGCTGTTTGATTTCTTCTATTTATTTATTTTGGGTGCTGTGTTGTGATCAGTTAAGTAAAGTACCACCGAGGAAGCCGTCATCTCAGCCACAATTGATCATTGATTTGGTCAACTGTTTTTGTATTTTTTTCCACTATTGATTTGATGTGCTTTCAGGTGGTGATGGTAGGGCAGTGTCCTCTCTAGCACAGGAAGGTGAGGTCGCTTTTTCGACACCCCACTTGACAGCAAATGGTCTTCAGCGCTTGGTTCAGGTCACGTTTTGTCCCGGGACCGTAGCTACCGTTCTCCAGGCTCATTTGGTCCTCGTTGAAAACGCCTGCATGACCGTTACACACCACATGACCGTTACACACAACTTCAGATTACAGGTAACGCACACAATAGACACAAAAGGACTAGGGTTCTGGGCATAAGAATCAATGATTGCCTGCTTCTATTCTTACTCAGTCAGATTCCATTCCACAATCCCACAATTTGCCCGCAGGGGATGCCTAGGTTTGAATTTGTAAAAGGGAAGAGAGTTGAACTAACCATTTTCCACCTGTTCATGGAGAATCCTCCTCCACCTGGAGCCCCCGCAGGTGTAAACAATAGCCCGAATGTACTCCCGGCCGCAGAGCTTGATGGCCTTCACCTCGCCCTGCGCCATGACCACCGTCCACAGCGCACACAGCAGCAGCAGTGGAAGCAATGGGGCTCTCATTGTGACTTCAGCGTCGTTCCGGTGTACGTGCTCAGTCTGAAAGCAGCAGCTCTTCTCTCTCACTAAGTAGTGCGGTCCGCCCCATATATATATCCCGCTTTGCCCCTTTACAGTGTCTCCCATGCCCACCTCTGGGCCCAGCCAAAACGCCAAACATCTTTAACGAGGCCATTTGTGGCGCGTGAAATCCAGCAAGCAGCACTTTTATGGCCCTCGTGTCTAATGTGGAATTAAATGACATCCCCTTTGGATGGATGACTTGGTCTCTCTGCCATCTTAATGACTTGATTGTTCTCGCGTAGTGCGAGTCACAGGTAATAGGGACTGCAGCAGTGAAGCCTGATAGGCTGACGGTTCCCTCAGTGTAAACATAGTACTAACCTTGGTCCCCTATGCATGACCAGTCTGTGATATTCACTATTGGCCATACTTATTCTCTTGGCACACACACACACACACATATGTGTGTGTGTGTGTGTGTGGTCTATAGTTCTTGTTTATTTGCTCCAATCAGGCAAAGTTTTCCGCAATGACAGTAATTTGGAAACACTCAATTACCTCTCATCATGACCAGTTTATGGAGAAAGCATAAATGCCAAGTGTATTTACACTGGGTATCGGACAGCCGTAACATTTTTCGTGAGAAGCACGTATTAAAAGTGGATTTCTTACTAATTACTTTATTCTGACACGTGAATGTTCTCGTTCGTAGACAGGCGAATGTGGCCAGCACAACGACGTCGATTACAGAAGTGAGGATTCTTCATTTGAGTAACAGCTTTCTGATTAGCCGTGACTGATTAAATGCGGTTGATGGCCGACGAGAACAGCTTGCGCTGGCATACTGATTTGAAGACTTGTCCACATAGCTAGCCACCTATCAAGTTATATCAAACAAAACCTGATTTGTCTTTTACTACGGTGAAGTCGTAGGCAGGGGTCCATCAGATTATGTTCCGTAATTAACGTGGTCCACCTTGGAGAAGAGATGGACGACGGCTTTACTTTATTTGCGCAGGAGATAATCACTGTTTACTTCCTTTAACACACAAATAGGACTGGCTTGAGACTGTGCAGTAAAGGTTAAATGATTACTTTATCGGTCAAAATGACTACATTAGCACTGTTAGAGAATTTGTTTATCAGAGACTTCACAATACAAGATTTCTAAGAAACGTTTTTTATTTTTTTTTGCAGTCATCTTCATCTGCACAATGCGTGCCTTATTTATTTCTCATA
>JAOYSI010004593.1:0-14178 GCA_025775065.1 Hiodon alosoides
GCAGAAGAGATTGCCTGGAAAGTGTACTCCGTGCAAGTCAAGGGGTAGACTAGAACTTTTCAAATGATGTGGCCTGGGTGGGACCCATTTTATGGTGGTCAAACATGATTACTACTGTCAAAAAAGTGTTCATAATTTGATTGTAATAATTTAATCTGATTGTAGCTATCAATATAATTCATGAAGATTTTCAACGATGCCTGCTAAATTGTAATAATATATGATCCTACTTTCACTAAATCACGAGCACAAATGATCATGAATTTCATAATCAATTAAATTTTGAAATATTTTTTTTCTGAATGGTCTTGGCCACATTTATCTTTGTTCATGAAAGTATTCAAATCAAAAAGCCTGAAACCGTCACTTGCTTTACTGCCAGTAAGTCTGTGATGGGAGTTAATTGTGCTCCCCAGATCCCAGAGGCTCTGATGTTCAAAAATGACAAACGAAAGTAAACACCCCAAACAACCGTTACAGTCTTGAACTTCTTATAATGTTCAGAACAGTCTGTTTTACATTGACATCAGCAGCATCTTCTCCGTTCTTAGGTTCCTTACATATCTCCAATGCTTCCTCTACAGGTAATAATTTGGATGACACCACACATTCCCTTTAGACTTAAAGCATGCAATAATGCAGTTGTTGCAAGACTACAACATATTTGTACCTATATGAAAATACATTGAATTTACAATGGTCAGTTTAAAACAATTTTTTATTTTAACTAATGTTCTCTTCCAGCTCCCGTTTCTCTGTCAGTACTAGTGCTTCTTGACTAAACTGTTGCTGTTGATAGTATTAACCACCAAAAACCGTTTAGAATAATAGTAGTACCTAACACATGGATTTAAATTTGTGCAAATAAATGATGACCTTTCATATTTAACGGAAGTTGGGTACGGTGTCCACCAGGGTTCAGTCTTTAGTCACTTATTCTTGAACCTTGAAGCCACTCGGTGATGTCATTCGTAAATATGGGATTATTTTCTACTGCTATGCATGTAAAACACCAACTAACTTAGTACTATTCAATTCTGAGAAAAGATTAACAATTTTAATGATTTTGTTAAATTTCAATTAATCTGAATATTGCGGAAAAAACTAATCAACCAATAATTATCCTAACTGAGCCTATGTAAAGTCTTTAATTGATTTGCTGGAATATCTGGACACAGAGGGCTCCACCAAGACCAGGTTTGTGTGGAGCTTGAATAGACTATTGTAATGCCTTTCCCCAAAAAATGTGCACCAACCACTACAGTCGTTTAAGTCATGTGGGCTCTTCTAACGATGCTGGCTCAGGAGTCAGCTTGCTGAAATGTACCCAACTACAGCCATACCGACAAGAGATCTACATATTTCACATGCCAGGTGTGTGTGTGTGTGTGTGTGTGTGTGTGTGTGTGTGTGTGTGTGTGTGTGTGTGCGTGCGCGCGTGTGTGTAACATGATTTGCGTGCAATTGTTTGTCTCTGTATATTTAGTTATGTTTTCTGCCAGAAGGGAGCAGCATTGTCTAAACATGCATAATAAATGTACTGGAAGTCTTTTTACTGGTGATATGGTTTGTTTAACTAGGTAGGAAAGTCTGAATGATATTCTTTACCCTGTTGTTTTTATCCCATTGATGCTGGTGTGCCTTGTTGTTACTGCTTTTGTTTTAGTAGAAAGTTGAATTTCGAGGGAAAATCAACAGCACGCCAAGCACATGCAGACAAATGTTATATTTATTACAAAATCATAATTATTTGTTTAGTTTAAGAAATGTTTAAGTCCTGGTCGTATTCACATGACAAATGACCTATTAATCCTTAATCAAAATCAAGTTTACGTGTTTAGTTATAGCTGTTTCTGTGCTGTAACGTCACATGTCAGCGATTGTGCAGTTTGCGTTCACCGCGGTGCTGAACTTCAGGCGAGGCTGACAAATGGCGAAGAAAAAGAAGGCAAAATGTTCGGTCATTTCAGCGCTCTTGGTTATGGTTTCATTTTTCAAAAAGATCATGCCTTATGCACTTTATGTTTAGAAAATGTTGTGTGCTACACATCGCCACTTTGTTAAGCGCCACTTTGAAACTAAACACGAGAAATCCTTCAAAGATCAGGCAGATAGGGCAGAGTCCATCAGATGCGCTGTGTCCAATTATGAAAAGCAAACCAGCACTCTCCATGTTTTTGTTAGACCTAAAAATAATGCTACTGAAGCAAGCTACCGAATTGCTCTTTGCAATGTGAAACACGGAAAGCCGTTCACTGACGGAGAATACCTTAAGGATGTTTTCCTCTCTAGCGCAGATGTTTTATTTGATGGCTTACCCAACAAAGAGACTTTCAAATCTAGAATCAAAGATATTCCAATGTCAGCCAGAATTGTTCAGCGACGCATAGAAGAAATGGCAGAAAATGTCAGTGAGCAGCAAACAGATGGACTGAAAGATTCAATGGTATTTAGTGTTGCGCTTGAAGAGAGCATGGACATAAATGATATACCACATTTAGCAGTCATGGCAAAATATTATTATTCAAATGTAAGAGAGGAACTCTTTTGCCTAAAACCAATGACTGACACAACAATCAAGGTGAAGACATTGCCAAAGCCTTTATTGAGCATTTTAAGGAGCGAGGGGTTGACGTCGGAAAAATGTTTGCAATGACGACAGATGGAGCTCCCACCATGGTCTGCAAACAGAAAGGAGCTGTCAAATAAACTGAGGAAAAAAATGGGTCACCCCCATAATGAAATTATAATACATAATACACCAACAAATCTCTGTGCAAAAATGTCGAATTCAGATCGTAATGAAGTTGTGAAGATGTTGTGTGGACTGCACAAAGATATTCCTCTCCAGGTGGCTAGGCTGTGGTAAGGTTTTGGAGAGGTTTGTTGGCTGCTTTGACAGTATTAAAGCCTTCCTCGCTGAAAAAGGCCAAGTCTACCCTGAACTCAATGATGAGACGTGGGTTTTGAAACTTATGTTTCTCACTGATTTCACAGGCCACTTCAATGAGCTGAATCTCCAAAATCAAGGTGCAGAACAAACTGCTCTGAACATGTTTTTGTTGACAAGCTAGCAATCTTGAATGAAAATCTATTAGTGACTTTTATTTTAACATAGTTCAATTGGTAAACTCAACATAAATGACAATGTTCTCTTCAAAACAGATTTGGAAAAGAGCCTTTGATCACTGATTTAATAATATTGTAATGTAAACACGTAAATAACAAAATAACAAAAACCTGAAACACAAAACTGACCCTCCACCAAACCAGACTGTTGCAGTACTAACTTTAAATGTCTATTTGATTGCACACACCTGAGGGTGTTGCCAAACTCAGGCGGAATCAGGTCCATAGGGTGGGCATTGCCCTCCAGCATGGCTGCCCTTCTAGGCTTCTATGGGCGTGTTCCCAGGGCCTACCTAACAAATGTGAATGGTAGGATCCTGCACTTTCCTTTACTCACAGCATAAAATTGTGAATACCAAACTGAAAATTCCCTTCCTTTGACTGTTTTCCGAGTCACCGCGTAACCCCTTCCCTTACATCAAGATTGGTCCAGTGTCAAGTTGATCCGGAACCGCTGCAAGATTCAAGATGTTTATATGATATTATACACGAGCAGGAGATAAGCCAGTCGACAATTATGGTGGATTTGAGCCCAGCCCATAACGATCTGTCAAACTTTTTTGTGTAAAAACTTTATATTTCTTCAGAATAAATGGAAAATACAGTGTTGTAGAATTAAAAGGAAAAGAACAGTACCTTTTATTGATAAACTATTTTATGTTTCAAAATGGAACCTTGGGTGTAAATCTGACAATGCCAGGTCTGATACCTGTAATTAGCTATCAATATTAGAGATTATTAATTAACTTTCCTTAACCACTTATACTATCCAGAGTTGCAGTTCGCTGGAGTCTAACTCAGCAGATTGAGGGTGTGAAGCAGTGTACACCCAGGAAGGCTGGACACCAGTCCATCACAGGGCAGGAGACAGAGAGTCACCATCATAATCAGACACACATTCATAAGTTTAATAACTTGCAACACTCCATGCAGTGTCCTGAACCCAAGCCCCCAGGGTTGTGAGGAACCAATACTGATTGGCGAGCCACTATGCCACTTGTAATCTAGATTAAATTTAGATTACAACTCGGTGTTGAATGATTTACTTATTTAAATATTAAGAAAAATCTCTGGGCAAATAAATCTTCCTCTCTTATCAGGAAGCTTAGGTAAGACCACTGTCTACAAAAACAACCCAAGAGGAAATAAAAATACAAACAGTAAAAATTAAGCATTTATTTTGAGCCCTCAGGTTTTAGTTTTAACCCAGGTCAACGATTTAAGTCATAATCATCAGTCGTTCTACTGCATCTCTGCTGGTCCTACCTGACTAAGCTACACTGAAGGCCAATATTAATTATGTAATTTACGTTTGGTGCCAATTATCCAATCGGTCATTTTTCTATTTAAAAACCCTGGCATACACAACATCTTCTTGATTTTCTGGTAGCCCAACAGTTTGGTCAGAATTCCCAGGTAATCTTGGCTGTCCACACATCACCTCCTCACACACAGGCTTCTTCTTTTGTTTCACAAAGACTTGGGAATATAAAACTTCTGAATTATTAGGATCTGAAAGGAAAGATATAAGGGATTTATTCACCACTAAGTCTGAAAATACCATTATTTGTTTTTTTTTATATGTAATTGATATGAAATGAAACAGGATAATCATTAACCTGATCGGATCTTTTTCTTGTAGAAGCAGAATATTCCTAATACAAGTACAGGAAGTATGAGGACTCCTCCAAAAGCCGCAGAAAAAACTGCAATGTCCACTGGGAAATGACAAAACACGCAAATCAAAATGAAAGTGAAAGTCCCATGATTATGTTCAATACTAGAAGGATACTCAACTCCCACAAGAATGATTTATAAGTATACGATGTAAGTGATTATTATAGAACAATTAACAAATAAACAAATTTCTAAAAACCCTTTCAAATTAGTATAATAGTATAATAGTAACTAATCAGATTATTTATGTGTTACCACAATCGGTTTTATATCTTTCTTCAGGGTCTGCGAGGTCTTTACTGGAGGGTCTTTTGTGGCAATTTATAGCTAAAGTCTCACTCCTGTCAAGACTGATGTAGATCTCCTTGTTAAGCAACAGAGAGTTTGAGTCTTCTGCTGCGTTCATAGTAAGTGAGATATTTTTACCATTACGCAGCATACAAGTTACAGGTGCTCCAAGTCCTGCGGGTTAGAATAAAGAGCACCAATGCAGTCTTTTCTTTGCAATTGGTATTAATGTTATTATAAGCATGTCTCTTACCAATGGCTGATCAGGTTATAAACCTTACAAATAGTCTTCTACAAACATAGTTATACACTGTATCTCACAGAAGGTCCTGTCAGGTCAAAGAGCTACAATTAACCTATGATTTTTTTGGCTGCCAATTTAAAAACCTAGAAAGGACCATAGATAAGAAACCAGAGCTCTGGGTTATGTGTCCAGAGGCATTGTTCTTGTGATTTGATCCCATTTTCATTATACATTTAGTCATGTTTTCCACTGAGCTCATTTTTTTTAAAAGTTTCAAACTGAGGTTTTTTTTTTACTAGAGACTGAACTTTCTATCCTGTTTGTCACCTGTGGGCCAAAGTTTCAATAAAGTAAAATTCAGGCACAATTGATTACTTGAGGTGTTGCACTGCATATTCCAGACATTCAGTATGTGAACTCTTGAACCAAGAGCCATCTTATCTCCGTTCTCTAGATAACGCATTTTTAAATAAGTACCCTACCTGTGCAGGTGCGGAGTTGATATGTGGTGGTGTTGCTGCTGACATAATTCCTCGCTGAACAGGTAATCGCTCCAGACACGTTCCTCCTCAATATGACGGTGTCCTTCTGAGGACTCAGGTAGGCCATGATCCCAGCCAGCCTTTCATCTTCAAGGGTCCAGCTGTACTCAGCAGCTTCCCCCTCTGAGGAACAGGACACCCACATCTCTCCACTGGGAAGACAGATCTGGGAGACTGTCAGATCTGACACCGGGGCTGAGGGAGAGATCCAGAGGTCATAATACGTTTCTACACCCTACTGCATATTGACATCGACACAGAACTAACACTAGAAACCAGAAGAAGTAAAAAGCTTTTGCCAGGGAAAGGAGTTTTTGTCTGAAATCTGTAGAAATGAACGCAAAATGAAGGAATAATAATACTTAATAATAATAATGAACAGGGTAGGACAGGACAAACCTTGAACATTCAGCCTCATTTTAGCTTCCTGCAACTTTCTTCCGTTTTCATTAAATATTGATACTGTGTATTCTCCAGAATCATTTTTTCTAGCTCTTTCCAGCTTAAATGTTTTGTTCTGGAAGAACTCAGTGCGTCCTTTATATTCTCCATAACATTTGAAGTCATCATTTTCAAAACTTTTAAAAACATTAAAAGATCCTTTCACCATATGAATTTGTCTGTAACTAGTAACTTGATGGCTAGCAATACTTCAAAGACATACAGTGTTGATAAATAACAGGCTAAAAATCAGGACCTCAGATTCTATTAACTTAAATAATGAATACATATAACATATAATGCAAGTTGTGAGTCGCTCCTTACCGTGCAAGGCTACTGATATAATAAACGCTGCTCCAACTCGGGAAGACATTCTGCTTCAGGTCAGGCAACGTAGGATCAAAAGCGATGTTACCTCTCAGCAGGCCTGGCTAAACTCTATACAACCTATACACTGTTTCTGAGAATTCTGATTTAAAAAGTATATAGCAACTCACATCATGTGAGTGTACCTCTTCTGTATATCAAAAAGACAAGTGCTGTTTTCACATCAGTTATTTTAGTGACGCGGTTTGAAGATGGTGTGAATATTCTTACCCGCACTCAAGTGTTGACTTTTTAAAAGTGTCAGTTATATCTGTAATAACTAAAGGGTTTAGTTTCCAATGCATGGTTTTGTTTCTATGACAAACAAGATATTCCTCTTTTAAAATGTTTTAATAGCGAGAGAATGTATGTTTGTGTTTGTATTTATTACAAAGGGATGTGCATAGATCTAAAGTAGTGATATTTCTGAAATAAATCTGGCCATATAATAAATATACCATATACCCTCAGAATATATAGTAAAGTCACTACATCACAAAAAAAGAAGTATGGTGAGAATTAATTAATATTAATCACACTTAAAATTTGTTCCTTTTGTTTTTTGTAATTAATTGAATTTGTTGCTGAATACTCTTCACAGGTGTTTTTAGCTTAGCTCTAGACAGGATGTGCATTGAAATGCAGTGACTCTAAGGTGTGAAGAGGCGGTTATTTTTCTTCTGAAGTAACAGTTGTGTAAACATTGTAGTAAAACAGAAGGACCGAATGCACATGAAAAGGCTGGTTTTGGCAGATTTGGGTTTTTTTTAAAATGTAAAGCGATATGTTTCATAGTTGAAGACAATTGTGGAGATCAATGGAGAAACAGATATTTCAAGGCACTAGCTGAGAGTCTAGTGTCAAGACTCAAATACAAAATAAATACAAATACAAATATATATATTTGTTTTCTTATTATTATTTGATGTTGTGTTTGTGTGTGTGTGTGTGTGTGTGAGATTGTAAGACTGGGCTTGTTTATGAAAGAATAGCTGGAATGTTGCCCACAAAAAACGCATGTTGAATCACTGACTCTTACAAATCTGCAATTATTTTGGGGGGGGGGTATAGTAAACTATTACCCATTCAAACCCTATAAACTCTTTACGTCCCATGAGTCGGAATGCTGTATTACAGCAATGTCGGTGGTCAGGTCACTTCAGCATCTTTCACACTCAGTCAGCCTTTCTGTTAGATAAGAATGCCCATCTATTGTTGAGATGTTAATACATACACACAAATCTGGTTTGTAAACAGGATATATAAAACATTAATTTATTTTTTTTCAGAATCAAATTTATGACTCTAGAACCACACAACAAGATATCATTTATAATTATTTTCATTCTTATATTCCCCATGCAATTTAAAAAAGTTAGCATAATCCGTTTGTATGACACTGACATGGAACTACGCCAATCACAAGCTAGGTAAGAAAGAACATATTTTTTAAAAATAACATGGCCACTTTATAATACACATGGAATTCAACGTTAAAAACACTGCTCTTTATAAAAACACCAATATGCTTTTTATTGCAAAAATTCCAGGGTAGTCTCATTGGCCTTTTATAAATAGCTTATCACTTGAAACCACAATGCACATGTAAGCAGGAAACAGAGCACATTGCTTAACTTATACTTTTGCAAACAAAAAAATAACTAAATGAATGATTACTCAGCATGTTCACTGGAAGAACAAAAAACAAGTGCTTCAACACCACCCCCATATCCATGTCAACGGTACTTGAGTTTGTCTGGGAAAATAACAAATTTACAGATCATTGATTGCGTTCGGATTTATAGTTTTGATTGGAACCTAGTTAAGGTCATAAATAAGGTGTTACCTCTTAAGGTGTAAGCTCTTTAGCTAACTAACACGTCCTCACACAGGTCTCGAGATGCCACATACATCTATTGTGGTGTGAAATCACACCAATCAGTGTTTGCACCCGAACTAAAAAAATCAGGCCCGCAGTGTGTGCTTTGTTTCAAATGAGATATTCATACTGTAAACTTTCATATTTAAAGGTTTGTTAATACAATATATAAAAAGTTTTTCACTCATTCAGGAGAGTTTTGCTTCATTTTTTTTAACACGGTTTGGATGACAATCCAAAATCAGATGATTCATCAACACTGAAAGAAAATATCTACATTCAAGAAATAGCGACATCATAATTTAATATCTTAGGACCAAACCACTTCTGGCCAAAACTATATTTTACAGCGGTTAGCCTAGACACAAGAACTTTGCTTTGCAGCCATTTATTTAATCTCAAAACAAGGTTAAACCGATAATGCATCGCCGTTGGGTTAAACTCAGATGTACGATGTAAATTATTGTATTACTATTGAATGCAATTGTACTACTACTGAATGTATCAGAGTTACAATAGCTTATAGTCAATGTTACTGCCAGTAGAGATAGGAAATTTAAAACTGTGTGTTTGTATATATATATATATATATATATATATATATATATGTGTGTGTGTGTGTGTGTGTGTGTGTGTGTCAATGTATAACCATGCTTCTAACAAGTAACAGTAAAAGATAAACAGGAAGGAAGAATAAAAAAGATTTTGTGTTGCCAGTAGCTGCACAGGCCATACATGATGGTTTAAATGTGTTAATTTTAGAGTACCATTCATATTCATCGAGCAGAGAAATAAGCAAGTTTCAAGTAGGAGATGAGATGCAGGGGGCGTGGTTTCCTCAGACACCCCTCCCACGCAGTCAGCTGATCGTCAGCATTGCTGACATGGTTTGTTCCACTCCTCCAGCTCTTGGGTTCAGCTAAAACATTACAACAAAAAATGAGAGGGGGTGGGGGGGATTGTCATGCAGTCCTGCTTGTGTTAGATTTCATTCAAAGCCAAGAACAATGTCTAAAAAAACAAGCAAATACTGACATGAATGTCATTGTTAGGCCTCCAAACCACAGGATGGCACTACTGTGTTCTGTGCTGAGGAAAAAGAAAGAAACTAAAGAAGCATTTACCTGGACTTATTTGGTGATAGCAGATGGGGCGCCAGAGCGGTGGAAGTGAACTATCTGCCACTTGCTGTCGCGTCTGTGCCAGATCCGGGACTCCTCCGACTGGGCGGTGCGCGGCATGCCGTTGGTGTCAATGTACTGGGTGATGCGGATGTAGGCGATGCAGGCTGCATCCTCTCCGATCAGGTGGATGTGGGGGTTCAGGATGGTGGTGTGGACCGGCTTGCTGTTCTTTGACCACACTGATAGAGAAAAATGTAACACTTAGAACACTTGAGGCACAATACTAGCAAAAAAAAAAAATCTAACTGAAACCAATAATTTGTTGATATGTTAAAATATAACTGGCAAGTCAAATACACACCAAAAGCATGCAAATCGGATGATCTAGTCACATTAAAAAAGTTTTTTTTATGGAATCGCATAAATATAAATATATGATAGATAAATATATGACAGAGACATTTCCTTTCATGCCCTTCAGTAACAGTAACCAGCATGAATGCATCAAGCACAAGAACTGAGGTTTGTTCACAAACACACAAAAAAACCTTGCAAACATGTGAAGCCAGCGTTACACTTGATTTAGTACATATGCTAATGTATCTATGCACCTACGATGACATGTTATAGATTTTTGAGTTGCTATTTTCTGCTGTACTTACATTTACCATTTATTTTGCACAATTTTCCACCATCTCTCCGAATCTCTCATGATAGTATAGCAAACAGGATTAGCATAAACAATTTTTGCAGAAATTTGGGAGGCATCTCAGGAGGATACCCAGAGTCATCTCAGACCTTCAGAGAGCACACAACGCCTATCTTCTCTCCCACACGTTCAGCGCACGACGCAAAAAAGAAAGAGAAGATGAGTGCCTTACAGTTCTCAAAGTAGAAACGGTGGAAGTCCAGGCCCTCCACCAAATTTCCCAGGGCTTCGGGTTCGAAGGCCGTCACGCTGGGATCGCACATCTTCCTGCAGAAACGTGGCAAAGAACAACGTTAAAACAGGATGTGCAAACCATGAAGGGTGCATCCTGAAGTCTAAAAAAAGGTGCTGTGTTTTCATTATTTTGAGGTGAGTGAGCAGACAACTGACAATGCTATGAAACGACTATTCAGAAGGGTGTGGAGACATTACTAAAGAGTACTTGTTCATGTTCATCCTTGACCTCAAATATGGCAGTCCAATGTGGTTAAAAAGCATTGACAGCTTTTTAGATGCCCTACTAAACAAAATGCATCAGTATACACAATCCATCGGGTTAATATAGCTGCCTTCGTTTTTCTATACAACCAGCACAATTTTGAGTTGGACTTCTGTGACTGATTTCATCATAGCTAGTTTCACTGGGTTAAACAAAAAAGTGCTTCCAGGCCACATGAAGGGACCCCCACAGACTGGTCCCCACTTACTCTGGCAGTACCCAGCTCATGCATTTTTGTTTAAACGAATGATGAAACACGTAGCACCACTGCTGTTAGACTGAAAAATCGCACAAAATTCTCTCTCTCCTTTTTTTTCCCCCTTAGGCACATAGCAAGGAATTATTTAATGGCCTGTATAAATTGAACGGCTCGATTAAATTGGAAGTCTTCCTTTGTCCTGTAATTTTGTTTTTCCGGATAATGGTACGGTGTGGGGGGGCCATGTAAGAAGTCTGGCCCCCCTGACACAAATACTTTCTCTCAGCATCCTTGGGTTTGAGTCAAAATGTCACACAGTAATACACTTGAGGCCACTAAACCATCTGCTAAACATGCCGTGTCTTACTTTGATCTGGGGGGAAAAACATGACATCACAGAAGAACAGAAAAAAAAGCTGTACCTTTCGACACACGAAACCTCTGAGGTCTGGAAGAGTTAGTTTTTTTTAGGGTCAGGGCGGTGCCACACTGCTCGCTCCGTGTCACCTGAGGTTTGGGGAGGGGTGCCGCTTTGACGGGGAGCGCTGGTCACTTACGCGTAACTCTCGAAGTCTCCATTGCTGATGGCTTCGATGAGCTGCTCAGTTACCTTGATGATTTCCTGTTTCCGCACTGCAGAGACGCACAGAGAGGCAGTGATGACTGCAACTGCAGTGCAGGTTGTTCTTTATCAATGAGTGTGCATTTTAACAAAGGTGCATTATGAGATATTAATCCGGTAATTGAAAGATTGTTATTTGATTATTATTATTATTATTATTATTATTATTATTATTATTATTATGGTTCGTTTTGTTTATCAGATCTTATTTGTCAATATTCAGCACATTCTCACAGAAACTACGGATGCATTTTAAAGTTAGGGTCTGTGTGTTTATTTGCCCACGTCTGACTGTATTTGGGCATGCGTAGGTGTATTTGTGTGTGTGTGTGTGTGTGCCCATGTCTGGCTTTATTTGAGGGTGCCTGGGTGTGTGTGCATGTGTGTATGTGTGTGTGTGTGTGTGTGTGTGTGTGTGCGTGCCCATACAGTGTCTGGCTGTATTTGAGCTTGCGTGTGTGTATTTGTGTGTGTGGGTGTATTTGTGTGTGTATGTGTGTGTGTGAAGCTTCCTAATTGCACTCCTTTTGTGCGGGGGAGGTTTTCTGCCCACACTGTGAGCATCACTGCTGTGCCTGTGCTGAGAGAGAGCTGTCCTCCCACCAGAGCCCGGCTTTATTTAAAAGTTTGGAAAGCAAAAAAAATATTGCACTTATGGCAGACAAATCTGCCTTTTTTGAGGTCACATCCTGCGGGTTGTCATCCCGCCACTCCTCCCCTCCACTGAAATGCAGGTTCCAGCCCTGGGAAGTGAAAGGATCGTGGCCTTTTCACAAATTGTGGCACAAAGCTGTGGCACGTTTTATAACTGTATACACCTTGTGTTGAGTCAGCTTAGGCTGATTCATCCCCATACATTTTCATGGTGTGGTAAATCCATAAAAGCTGGCTCTGGACGCAGAAACCGTTTATCAGGCTGGATCGCTTATGATCAGTAATGGGATATACAGAGATGTGAGGCGAAGCTACGTAGCTGAGAAGTAGTTGATAAGCACTGCTGTACGCTACTTTACCTTGATCCAACATCTGCCTCCACTCTAGCCTTCGGCCCTGCTATCTGATTTCTCTGAACACCAGTGCTTGATTAACCCTTTCTCCAGCCCCCACAGGGTTTTAAACCTCTGCACTCAGTGAATTAGACCGGGGGTCCCACCAGCACCACCCACAAATTATGATTACGGCTTCACCCCGTTCATCTGCTTCTTCCCTAGAGGCACCGCATGTGGGAAGCTGTTTCCCGATGGGATGAGGCTACATAAATCTGAAGAAAACTGACTCAATTGAGAAAACAAACATAAAGGAAAAAGGAAAACCTCTATTGCCTAACAATTCCTTGTGCTATGGAAGAAAATTGTTATTTAAACCGTGGGAGATTTTCACTCAATGATGCAGCAAATACTATTTTAACTCAACCTAACTTCGTCAGTTCCTAAACCGAAAGACCTAATTTTTGACTTATAGTTCAAAGCCCCTACAGCAATAAATAAAATGTCGTCAAACTGCAACCTAAGAAAGAGCTTGAAGCAATTTTTAACTTTCCTTATGTCATCATCTAGCTTTTGTGTTCATTGAAAGACATGTCTCAACAGCTTTGTATCAAATGTACACCCCCAAGAATGCATACATGTCAGATTATAATGCTAACATTTTTGTCCGGCAGCGTCATGCATCTCCTAATGAACCAGCCATGACTGGGGGGGATGGCATTACCTCTGGTGTCCTCATCCTCGATGGTGGTGTTGGTGCTCTCGGAGGACTCCTAGGAACACACAACGCACAAAGAGTGTCAGGCTTTTTCAGGCATGGCGGTGACAACAAGCTTCCACTCACTCCGCAAGGAGCGCAAGCAGAAGAGCCAGGTCCATGGTTCTAACACAACAGTCCCCGCTGCGTCTCTCCTCCCTACTGGACAGCAACACCTACAAAGAAAACAGCCCCAATCGTTATTTTAGGGTGAGAGTGTGCAGCAGTGCTGAGGTATGGATTATGGGGGATGGCGCACACAACACCTATATTGGAAAGACTTCTTGACCAACAATGGCCCACAAGTGCATGTTCAATAAAAGTGATGGTTCTTGCGACAGTAAAAATGGAATGTCACAACGACCCAAAAGAAAGTCCAGCTCCATTTTGAGTTAAAGGTTTGTCGCTCTTTTTTTTTAAGCGGTTGCTGTTGGCAGTCACTTTCCCTGCGGCTAAGGCGCACAGCCGAGAGAGGACAGCACACTCACCATCAGCTGGACGCTGGAACTGGACTTCCTTTTCTGGAAGAGAAATGAGAAGAAGTTAGACAGAAGCACACAGAATGAGATGGAGGCGGAGGCCAGGAGGCGACAGAGGGAGACAGCAGAGAGCACCATGATGTGTTCACTTCATATACATTGGCAAGAAAAAGTATGTGAACCTTTTGGAATTTCATGGTTTTCTGAATAAATTTGTCATAAAATGTGATCTGATCT
>JAOYSI010004595.1:0-10265 GCA_025775065.1 Hiodon alosoides
AAGAATAGCTGCCAAAACTTTTAGCAGCTAAGCAAAGCTCACTACGAAAAATTGTGGCAACACCACCACCACGACCAGAAAATACTTCATGTTTTTTTGTGTTTTTTTCCTCAAAACGTTGGCTGTATTGGCATCTGACTGAAAATGTGGCTCTTATGCTCACCTGTAGCTTGTGTGTCGCTCATGTCTGTCTCCCCTCTTTCTCAGGTACCGGCTTGGCCGCGGAGTAAAGCGCAAGCTGAGTGACTACGAGGAGTCAAGCCCGGGGCCAGGCATGCCCTACCCTCAGCAGCGGCAATTGGTGTTGGACCTGTGTCTAAACAAGCTGCAGAGCTGCCATTCACAGGCCGAGCCGAGCCTTCACCGCTCCGTACTTCTGGCCAACACTCTGCGGCAGATCCAGGAGGAGATGAGTCAGGAGGGGGCACCCTCGCAGGGGGAACCCTCCCAGGGGGCACCGCTGGCTTGTTCTGCACTGGGCTGCTCTGTCTCCCCTGAGGATGCCAGACTTCCAGATATTTTTGGCTCTTTCGAGATGACAAACTCCACCAGCTACCTGACGGACCTGGCTTTAGACGACATCTTTGAGGACATTGACACCTCCATGTATGACCCCTCTGACTTCTCGGTCCTAGCCTTTCTGCCACCCCGGCCAGGTGTTGTCCAGTCTACAGCTACCGATGAGGGTCTCAAGTCGTTCTCCAGCTGCACCTCCGCCAGCGCCTTGCAGCTATGTATCACAGACCTCAACGAACTGGACCATATCATGGAGGTCCTTGTGCGGTCATGAAAGCTGCACACTTTTCCCTTCGCAATTATATATATTTTTTTAAAAAGTGGACTGAAATTTTAAAAAAATGAATTTTATATTTTTATACAGAAACCTCTAAATGTATTTGTATAAAACCACAGACGGATATCTGCCCAATACACACCTGTAGAATGAATGGACATTTCTGAGCTCGTTGAGGGAGCCAGGTGTTCGACAATGCAGTGTCTACAGGAAGGATCACCAAGCATTGCTGCACAACGGTTTATATCGAAGGCTCCTTTGAGCTTCAGTAAAAAGGGAAGGAAAAAAAAAAAAACTTTTGTAAGATTACGCCCTTATTTTTGTAAACCCACTCGGAAGCATTTTGGTGTCTTCTGGTAGATTTTACCGGATAATTATGGTTCTTAATGTGTTTTCTTAACATTCACTCTACCTCTTCTGTCTTCGATGTGTCCTTATTACACTTGTTCCATGGGATTTGGTTTTTCGCGAGTGGTTAACTGTTTTAGGGACTTCTTTGTTTATTTTTACACAAATTCCTGCCTTTCTCGCCACAATTTGGAACCTCCAATTGTGCTAATGCATCTCGGCTCATCTCCTCCAATCCTAGTAGACCTTCGGGCCACCTATCTCTTCTTCCACTCTGCAGGCTACACAGCCCGCTGGAGAAGGTCCGTGTCGATTGGAGGAGAGGCATGTCCCTCTGGACGGTGCTACCAGCGACTGGGAAGCTGAAAGGAGATGCCGGTTAGCGGTGAGCCGAGAGGAAACCTGCTGATGTACCCGGTTTGCCTATTGTGTGCGGCAGCAGCAGCACACGTTCTCTTGGTCACAATCGACTAATGCCATAAGCAAGACTGGACACCACGAAAAATCCAGCTTATGAGGCTCGGTCTACACTTGAGCGACTGTCTTTACTGGATTGTTTTTGATTGCTTTTTAAAAAAAAATTTCAGTGTGATGTGAAATGCAAGAACAAAGAAATTAATCCAAATTTTTCTCTTCATACCGAATTCTCAATGTGCCTGTTTACCTGCTGTAAACTTTACCCACACAGCATCAAGTAGAACTTTATTCGTTTTGTTTTTCTCCAGGGTTCGCCCCTCTGTCCCATCCCACCACTAATGCTACTGATCGTGGTTAAATTACACTTGCAATTGTGCTTTTAATTGTGTGTAGAGGTTTTTAAGCTTTGAAAGCTTGTTCATAGATAGTTACACACTTTATTAGTTATTTGTTAATTTATTAGTTAACTTGTTTTCCAGTAATATATTTATTTAAGAGTGAAAGTAGTTCAGCAGATTTGAGTTTTATCATGTGGCAAGTCTTGACCTCCCATGCAGACCTCATCTCTGGTTCATTGTGGAACTATGGGAGAAATATCTCTTAATATTACATTTCTTATGGAGACATTTTATTGTATTTATATTCAGTGAAACTGGCCTCTGACACAAACACATTTGCTGGCAATATATACCAGGCAACTCTCGAAAACATGTCTACTTGTCAAGTAACCTGGCTTTCAAACTACTCATCAGTATTTAAATACAAATTAAATGCAAGTAGCAACATGCAAACTATTCTGTTTAAAACCAACTACATGGTGTACTGTTCTGCCCTTGTTTAGAAGCTGGCCCCGTCTTGCGCTGTCTATATGAGAACCATGCCTGATAAAAGGCTTACACAATAGAAAATCCTGTCAAATTGCGTTCGTATCACTAGTCTTTAGATTGTTCATTGCTAGATTGTCAATGCTGTAAAATACAAAACCAGAATGATTACAACTGTGCCCCAAGTGCAATACGAATTTGTTTTAATTTGAGTTTCATATGGACTTTGTTCTTGTCATGGAGTTAACCTCTCCATCTACAGCCTGTTGTAGTCACACAAAGTGTAGTGAAGTACACGGTTAATTTACCTTTGATTTAATTTAACAGTATTTATTTATCTTTTGCATGATTTGTTTGTGGTTAATGTTATGACCCCAAATCGCCTGTATTTTGTATGTATATAATTTAACATTCTTTTTGTCACCTTTATACTCTATGCAATAATATTGTAGCGGGTCAGTAAAGCTGTATTTTAAAGTGGTTAAAAATTGTTTTATTTTCTTCTTAATTTTACTTTTCCAAAAGACCAAACTTCTCTCTTGTTGCTGTGTTTGTGGGTTGAGCATGTACACAATTTCCTCTCATTATTAATATCAAGTGATATAGTTTATGGTGGCTATCCTTCTTTTTACCTTGTTTTTGTGAGGGTTAGCTGCAAAACTGGATCTTTAATGGTTGGTAAAAACAATGTAATTCTGTAATATTACATATTTATTGCCTAATTGATTCGTGCTTGGCCAGAGGAGACTTTACTCATTTATAGTGGATGCTTCTTGCTTATTTAAAGGAATTACTGCTAAAACTATCCTATACAGTAAGTAGACTTTGAAGACACCAAGGTAAAAAAAAAAAAAACATCCCTTGTCAGTTCTTGAATTTCTTCAAACAAGTGGATGGAAAACAGTCAAAACAAGGTAAGCACAACACACTTACAGCATAAAACAAAAAGTAGTAGCACACTTTAAAAAGAATGTGAATTGGATGCACTAGAAATATCAGGAATCCAAGCAAACCCAAACGGCACCAGAGGACAAAAGGAAAAAAGAGGGAATGGACTCCAAACTAAACGCAAGATTCCCAGTGGGCCTATATCCACCATCGCCTAAACACAAGTGTCTCAGCTGAAGTTTCTACAGATTGAATGAAAGCAAACGTTTTCTCAAGAGGTCCGAAAATGGCTTACCCTGACCTTTGCTCTAACTATAACACTTAGCTCTAACTTGGAGCAATGTGTATTAGAAAAGCTGACCCCTTGGGTCATGATTTGTATGTCGGTTTACTACAGATATAAGATTTATGGTTGTTTAGACTTTAGTTATGGAAATAAATAACGTATACTCTGTGGAGATGCTTCTATCTTACTCAAGAGTTCATTTGACTCCAAGACTAGCTAATTCTGTGCTTTAGCACTGAAATCGGACTTTTCTTCGAGAAGTCTCGCAGCAAAACTAAGCCACGGGAAATCAATTTGCTGTTTCTGAGCCTTCTCAATCGATAAGGTTAGTTAACTAGGGTTTAAAAAAAAAAAGTATCCCTTCATTAAATTTTTGATTATACGCATATATAACATTGAAATGCAATACATTTTCTGATAGTCGTTTCATAGTGCATTCGGTCACGAGAGAAGTCAATTTTTTGTTTTTAGGATTTTTTTCTCCATTTTGCTTTTTACTTTTTATTCTTTATCGCCATTTTGTTATATCTAAATATCTTAACTGTTTTATTGTTCATTTCTAAATTCTTTATAAAAAAATTCTACTTTCGGTGACATGCAACTTTGTATATAAATAGTATTTCTTCATGATGCCAATTTGGTAGTTTACTTCTCTGGACTTGCTTTACTTGCTTGAATTGCATAACTGTAAATATTAAGATTTATTGAATTTTGTGTGAGCTGGTTTGAAACATGTCGGGAAGAAATACGGAACTGATGGAAAAGCTAAAGACAACCAGAAAGCAAGTTGATCTTTATTATATCAGCCCCCTTTTCCTTGATGAGCACAAGGGAATGGATCCACTGGTCCAGCTCGATGAGAAACTAGACACAATGCTTTTCCAAAACTGCTAAATTTGTATGTGTTTATATAAGTGTTTTACATAAACTACTTTTAATAAAACAACTCCATATTCCCTTGCTTCTTTTCATACGTTATCATGATACTCAGTTTTACATTACATTTATCTGAGTCTGAACTACTATTCAATAGCTGAAAGCTCTGAAAGGGAATTTTTGGTGTACAGTCCATGGATCAAACAAAATATATTTTTATTATATCTAACTTATATATTATTAAATTATTCCATATTTTACTATTTTTGTGGAGGTTGTGTAGTTTATATAAAAAAATAATGCATGTTACAAAAAATATTAGACCTACTAAAGGCCTCTGTGACAGAATAAAAAAACACTTCAATTTTCAGCCCTATTGATCCCATAGGACACACCCCTCCCCAGTGACCAACCCTGTGGTTGTCATAGTGAACTTTTAGGGAAGCCCCCGCGTTCGGGATGATATGCCGAGCGACATACGTCTGAGTTGGGCCTCCGAGGCGCCCTGTGGCAAGGTGGGAGGGGTGGAAACCATCCAGAAAACAATCTTTTTTTTTTTTTAATTGCAGAATACAAATTTAACTAGCATAGAAACTTCCAATAACAGTACACTTTATGACTGAGCAAATAAAGTCCAAATGAAAAAGAAAAAGTATGAGTAGAGTATAAGTGTGTTTTAATTAGATTATTATACCTCTGGATGTGTTTGATGATCTTGCATCAGATGCAAGTTAAGACCTTAAGAAAATGTATAAGAAATAAATCTTAAAATTCACCACTGTCTCAACAAGTTCATTTTCACATACAGACACCTAAAAAAAAACTTTTTTTGACATTGTCTCTTATGCATAAATAAATAAATAGAATAAACAAATAAACAAACAAATTAATAACTATAAGACAAGACTTGATTAAATTAAATCAAATTAAATGTTAACTTTTTTGCAGAAAAAAGGGCATGCTTGGATTTCGGTATATTACTGACAAGACTTTGGACATTTGTATTGACCACCAGTTGACCAAAATATGTGTGGAACACTGACCTGCAAGAAGTTCATCAGCATTAGCAAACTGTCAAGTTCAGAGAAAGACAGTGTCATTAATACCTTACCTGTAAAGGCTTGTAATTCACCGTGACACTGTGAGAGGATTTAATGGTTGTGGGGATTTGGTTTCCCTGAAAATGCTGAGACTGGGCAAGCCCAGCCATAATTCCTTCAGTCAACTTAGTCAGTATTGGGAGGTACACCAGCATCTTAATAAATACCTCAGAACACCAGTTAAAGAAAAATCAATTGTCTTTACTCATCAATTTTGGATAGTGTATAGAGTTTCATCAGGTTAACATCATTGCGACACGGGAAGGCTGAGTGTCGGACCACACAGGGAAGGCAGACCACACAGTTTTCTCTGAATTCTCCCTACTGTCAGACCATGAGGTCCTACTGCTCCTCCAGGAACCTTGATCCACCACTTGCCCACTTGACCCACTCCCATCTCCACTGCTCCAAACAATTGCACCTTACATCATCCCACACCTTACAGCGTCCACTGGCTGTTTCCCTACTCTATTTGGGCAGGCCAGATTCACACCTCTGCTCATGAAATGGGCTCTTACCCCTCAAGCACCTATATGATCCTATGGCTAAACCTACCCCCTCCTAAGAGGTGACAGGTCAAGAATATATAGAGCCTTATCTTTACAAGACCAAAGATTTACAAAACGATTGTACAGTAATCCAGAAAATCAAATCTTGTAAAAATGGAACAAGTCAAACCCGTATACGATTAAATACAGTAATACAGAAAATCACATCTTGTAAAAATAAAATTAGTCAAATCAGTAGAAGAGTGCTGTGGTCCAAGTAATAAAAAATCAAAACAATCTTACCAATCTATGCAAGCAATCTTACTTTTCTTTATTGTAACAAAAACTGTATTGTATATGTTTCTTTGCTATGGTTTTTTTTAGATATTTCTAAAACATTACCGTAACTTGATATGTTCAAGTTCTGACAAGATATGTCAAAGATACGTCCAAGTTTTATACAATGACAAGTATGTTACAGGATGAAAGCCCGGCATATATCTTTTGTATGTTTTGTGAATTTAACTTATAATTTATACAGAGTATATAATACATTTTCCCAAATTAAACAGTTTAAACAATGGTGGTAGCAGGTCACTTATTATATACTTATTAATACCTTTGTGTTATAACAATTAAAGACTGATTTAGAGAGATTCCAAAATTCCGAATGTCACATCAGTTACACTGAAATTACCCATAATGCTTCAATATTCTGTTTTTCTGCACACTTTTTCACCACATATATTTTAATAAAATGGTAACTGAATAAAAAGTTTCTTCGCCATGTTTATGGTTGTAATAAATCGAAATAAATCCAACTGGATTGAAAAAATTGCAAAAATGGTGCGATTTTATGTTTAAATCATCACATCTTGGTTACGAGATTGTCTTGATAACATTTAATAGTTTGATAATGGCAGCAGATGTGTTCCGTTGGTCTAGCGCGTAAATTCAGGAAAGTGTCGTTCAATCGTAGCACTCCTGCATAATAATCCTACATAATAATCAGTAAAAAAGGAAGACTGGGGGTTAATTGCAATGCCAGGACAGTAGGTGGCAGCAATACATTTGTTTGTGTTGCAAACCTCCGAAATCACCAAGGGAAGATGAACTACTGTACACTCATCTGTTGATTTGTACTAGAAGAAACGAGTGCGAGGACTGGGATGGGATAGATAGCTAGCTTGATGGAATTGTTAGTGTTAAATATGTATTTAGGTCGTGGAAGTAAACGGACCGCATGGGTGCATTTGGCTAAATTTAAAAGTGTTCGTTTAAATGAAACACTGGCGATGTTAATTGTGAAATAGAGCTATTTTATTTGTCGGCGGAATATATTAAGCTAGCTGTCTAGCTTATGTGAAGGCGTTTTAGCATTGATGTAGTTATTTACATGCTTACCAAATTTCTTAATTTAGGGTCAGGGTTGCCTAGATGTAGTGTTAGAATAGTAACGACTATATTTATTTTAAATTATTGTTTTAAGCTTTTTATGATTAAGTCTTATGGCAGGTTTATGTACACTGAAAACATGAAATAGTGATTTTAGTTATCTTACGTTACAATACAATATTCAAATGAAAGACTTTCGTACTTTGCGTTAAGACAGTAGGAATTTCGCGGACAGGTGAGTGTCAAATTTTCTATTTTGTTTTAAAAGTTACTTTATTGCAAAATCTCTATTGCGCATATATATATATATATATATATATATATATATATATATATATATTGTCTAATTTACTGCTAGAATCTCCGAGGCGATGAGTCAGAATTCCGTATGCTTTTGTCAAGAGTGCCAGTATAAGACAGCCCTGCGTACTTTCACTTCAGTTAAATTAGTTATGAATTCTTATTGTACTTGACAATGACAAGAAAAAGAAAAATGGACTAAATATGTAAAAGTAATCAAATATTACAGTCAGTGTGGCTCGCTATCTTTTTTTTGGATAATTGTTAGAAACCTGAAAAAAAAAAAATGTGTATTTTGATCCCCAGTGAAATGTTGTGCTAGTTAATCTAGGCCTAATGCATGTTATTCTACACTGGTAGTAGATACATCATATATTTCAAGCTTGGTCATGTTTTGTCAGCTGAACATTTGCAAATAATTTCTTTATCCCTTTTGTTGGGGTCTTCTCTCCCCAGTCCTAGAATTCACATAATATCATAGTGTCACCTGTAGTTACTTGTGTTTAATTAAGGTGTTTATAGTATTTGAGATGGAATTACGTGGGATTGGTGGATGGTGGATGTGGGTGTGGCGTGCAAAGACCTCATATTATATACAGCGAATTATTGACCCGGCAATTCTGATTGTGTATTAATATCTTATCTCTCTAGGTCAATGCAGGCTGACGTAAATGGTACTACTTTGTTCAAGACAAATTAAGAAACTGGTTCCCAACATTTGGAATTAGTCGTTTTCTCCCTGTGAAGATGGTTTGGAAGATATTGATCCTCTCTACTGTGTCCCTGTGGGCACTACCTGGGAATTTTTGCACCCAAACAAATTCTTACAACCTTGATTTTTTAGACCAAATCAAGAACGTCCTTCCAAACTTGGTCCGTCCTGCTAATGTCAGCCAGATTTTCTACGGGGTCATGTTTGACGCAGGAAGCACCGGCACGCGTATACACATCTACACGTTTATTCAGAAAGATCCAGGTGAGTCTCCACTCGCCACAAGTATCTGTCTCCAACATTTTACAATGTTACGGATCCTTCTCCTTGTGAATATAAAAAAATGTTTTAAAAACTTTAGGTAGGATTTGCTGAGAGCCCTTCACATTGATTGCCTATTTACGTAATTTAATTGTATTAGGAACAAAACAATGCCAGGTTTCCAAAAGTGTATGTAGTTGTATATGTTGTGGACTGAAATTATCCTTTCTCTTTACCATGTGTTTTGTGAATTAATTACCTCATAACACCTTCACATTAAAAAAATAAAATAAAACTTGCTTGCTAAGTGTGTTTCTGTCAGGACTAATCTTAAATTTAATCATGTTTAATCATAATCTATGATCTTAGCTTGTGGTAGTAGAGCTTTATTCTTCAGGTTCTTCCGGACTTAACATAGAAGGATAGAGATTTTAACATCGGTTTAACAGGTTTTACCCCCAACTAAGTCTTGCACCTATGTGACAGTTCTTTGTATTTTCCTTATTGTCTTAAGTTAAGCTGCCAATTTTGGACAATGAAATGTTCCAGTCCGTGAAGCCTGGTTTGTCTGCATACGTAGACAGGCCTGAGATGGTATGTGTTGCATTTCTTCTTCAACAAATTAGATTTGATGTTTCTTCTACGCTTAGATTAGATGTTATAGGGCTCTAAATGTGGGTCATGTGTATGTTCATTTCAACACTCGTAGCAGACATCATTATTATTGTGAAATGCTATAGTAGAATATGAAGAACACAAATATTCCAATGTCCTACTGTTCTATGCCTATTCCCACTATGTCCAATCCTTCTATGTCCGATCCCATTGTGTCCTATCCCCCTATCCTGGTGTCCTGTACGTCTATGCCCATTCCCACTGTGTCCTATCCCGATGGCCTATCCTTCTATGTCCTATCCCCCTATCCTGGTGTCCTATACATCTATGCCCATTCCCACTGTGTCCTATCCCGATGGCCTATCCTTCTATGTCCAATCCCACTGTCTCCCATCCTCCTATGCCCATTTCCACTTTGGCCTATTGCCCTATTCTTCCTCCTGTTCCTCTGGCCCCTGGTCCTTCTGTTTCTTGTCCGTATGTGTTCTTTCCCCCATTTCCAACCCTCTCAGGGTGCGGACACTGTAAGGATGCTTCTGCGGATAGCCAGGAAGGTTATTCCTCGTGCACAGTGGAAAATTACTCCGGTGGTCCTGAGGGCCACAGCTGGACTCCGTCTGCTGCCCCAGGAGAAAGCCCAGGCTCTGCTGGACGAGGTAAGTAATCAATGGAAAATTTTACTGTTTTTCTGACCTGGATGAGGTCCATAACCCATGGGTTTTCATTCCTTTTTTGACTAGAAAACCATGGGTTTTAACTGCTTCTTTGACCTGGCTGAGGTCTTTATACCAATAGTTTTTTTACTGCTTCTCTGACCTGGCCGAGGTCTGTAAACCCATAGTTTTTTTTACTGCTTCTCTGACCTGGCCGAGGTCTGTAAACCCTTAGTTTTTTTACTGCTTCTCTGACCTGGCCGAGGTCTGTAAACCCATAGTTTTTTTTACTGCTTCTCTGACCTGGCC
>JAOYSI010004598.1:306-14865 GCA_025775065.1 Hiodon alosoides
GTTTTTTATCTTGTGCTTTTACTTCCCTTTTCTATACCAAATACAAACATAAACTTCTTATTTTGGTGCACTTTTGCCACCCGCCACCCCCCCCCCCCCCCCCGCATAGAGATCGGTGCCTGCAACAATATCAAGTTACTCATGCCTCCAGTACTATATAGCTATATACATGCATTGTGGCAACTTTTAAACAACAACACGTAGGAAAGTCATTGGTTTTTGTTTAAATGTATAAATATTATTTAAATAACTGCGCTTTTCAATACATTTAACCTGAATTGCTTTGGTGCGCCTCCAGCTGTCTAAACAGGTCACGTATAAAATCCCACAAAAGTTGCCTGGGAGGCTATCAGTAAATAAATAATGAGAAGAAAGCTTTACATTTGTAATTCATTTAAAATGTCTTTAAGCAGCATGGCAAACCGAACGTTTTACACCAGAGTCATCACAAATGAGTCTGTTTGTATCATTACCCTTACTCCCATTACCTGCTTCCTTAGAATTCCTAGGCACAGACACAAATTTCCCGTTCCTCCTCGTGTCCCCTCCAGTGGCCATGGTGTCCCTGATACGGTCTTGCTCCTCTTTCCCGACCCGAAGGCTCGGTCTGGGTCAGAATGAGGAACGCAGAGGTAGAGTTTGCGCGACCGTCGAGATGGGAGGACGCGCGCCTTTTCTCAGGCAGGTAACCACGGTGAGGCCTAACTGCTGGTGTTCCAGTTCCCATGGGGGGGGAGGAACCCAGATCCTTCGTTTCTAGGGAAGAGCAGCTGTTCTTTGGCTCGGGTTTCCTAGTGAGATCCACTTAGTGAATACAGCACCACCGCCACCCAACCCACGCGCCACAACTGGCTAAAGTGTGGATCTTCTTTAAAGATGAATATGGCACCTACTGTTGGTCCTGGCCCCAGTTGGGAAAATCATTCAAATTAAACCCTTGTGCAAGAGGCATCATAAAATACTACTGCTGCCATTTTCACATATTCACTAGCTTGTGGCCGATTTTCCAAATCAGTCGCTAAAATGAGTGTAATAAAGCAAGGTGCCCACCACCAACACACTTCAGTTCAGTGACGTTACAAACGTCCCAACAACGACAAAAACAGCGTATAGCGGGTATGTTACTGAGTGATAGGGAAGTGTCTTTTTTATGTCTGTGTCTTTCAAGTTGAGCCTCTATTTAAATGAGGTGCCTGCTTTCCCTTTCACATAGTGTCTTGTTAAATAAAACGCAAACTTTGCTGCATGTTTAAGGGCTATTGCTTTTGTGACAACACAGCCCATGACTCTTAATGACTCTTTAAAAGGCAGTTTGAAATAAAGTTTTTGAATACAAGATATAATATATATTTGGATTTCTCCATCGAGTCGACATGTGCGTCAAGCAACTTCCGAACAACGCAAATTATGCTGGCGTAATAAGAATTCAGCGAGCATTGAAGACCGGAGAGGAACAAAGACTCGCGTCTACTCGGGTGGTGGCAGCTCAGGTAATTAACTTCCGTGGCACGCGCTGCACACTGAAAGGCTGATCGAGTGCACGGCGAGACAATTAGCGGGTGATTAGCAGCAGCTGATAGCGCCGTCAGAGTCTTTTCACTGCTCCCGCCGAATCCCAGTGTGCCCGGCGCTGAGACCTGACAGCCCCTCCAGTTAATTATACCCATGGGGCATACAAATGCGGAGTGAGTGTGGGCGAGTCATCCTGGCCACTTAACCTCAGCTGTCGCCAGCAGGCTATCTGCACAGCCAGGCTTAAACACCTGGGCCTCAACGCAGTCACTCTGTTACGTTAAAACTGCTATAAAAAAAAAAGAAATTAAATAAAGTTACTACCTCACCACTTTTAATTACACTAAACCATAATAACGGTGCACGGTGACAGAAACGGCTTGTTTTTCCACCCACGCTCACGCGCGGCATGCATGTTTTTTGGAATGTTTCACAAATATTGAGAAATTCTGTGCGATACAAACGGGAGGACAACCGCAGTTCATTTTACGTTTTCCCATGTGTGCACTGCAATAAAAACGCGTTTCAATCTATCATAATTCAGGACGAAGCAGGATAAGTCGGCAGAAACGGCTCTTTAAATCCCTGGGCATATTGCTAAGAGGTTGTATACTTTGGTTAACGGCGTCAAAATGAGTCTAAAACGTTTTATACTGATTAGCGGTATACACACCAAAACTCCTATTGTAAACACTTCACTGGGTCAATGATAATTTAACCCATAATAGACATGTATACTGAAGCATTTCTCAGTCAGTCAACTTGGACTGCATACAGGCCTTGGTTTATCCTTCATTCAGAAGTGAAGAATTTCCAGACAGCAATGTATTTCTCATTCTGCTATAGACAGGATTCAAGGCATGTTGCCTGTAAAAACAAATCAGGCAATGTTTATATGATCCGCCTTCAAATAGAGGCCATTCTGCCTCTTTCTTGACGTCATTCGCCATTTATACACCCAGGGCTTTAGCTAGGAACTCAGAGATATATTGCCTTGTTGTAATTGAATATTAGGGTGAAATTGTGGATTGAATAATTTCACCTAGTTTATATAGCAGATGCCACTTATTAGCTCATAACAACAAAATCCTGTTATTATCAACATTTTTGTGGGAACCAATATCGTTTCAAATTTAAATGCTATCGGATTACAGATAACAACGGCAAACTTTCATGTATACAGAACCATACAATACAATAATGAGTACAATTACAATTGCACAGACACATGCACACACACACACACACAGACAGACCGTGTAGGAATAATGGCCCCAAATGTGTAGGCCGGTCCAAAGCCGATAAAGTTACTGAGACCGTAACCGAGCATAAGTTGAACACGGCGTGAAAAAGAGTATGTGTGTATATATACACACAGACACAGACACACACAGACACATGCACACACACGCACGTAAGCACGCACACACAGACACAGACACACACAGACACATGCACACACACGCACACACACTCTTATATAATTAACATTAAGAGCAATAGCCTTTTGTAAATTGATGGTTATTTACTATAGTTTTACTAATTTAATCCGTCTTCCTCTAACGGCCTTCCTCTCTAAAGGGCGCACGTAGATAATCCCTTTGAAGTTCCCACTCGCAGCAGTAGATGAGGTATATGCTCGTTCTCGTGGCACGAAACCAAGAGGAAGAGGTCTAATAACACTGATATCCTTGATAACGCATTGATGTCACGTTGCTTTTTGTCTTTTGTCTTTTTGCACAGACTGCGGTTTCCATGCGTTCAAATGGCGGGCACTTCTGTTTACTTCGTCTGTGAACTTTCTGTTATAGCCAAATGCTCGTGCTTTTGTTAGTTTTCCATTTAAAAAAACGCTATATATGACTCATTTAATTAGTTATTGAGTATAATAGCAACAGCAGTTACTCATGCGGTAACATTTTGTCAAAAGGAATATGCACCAGACAGTTTTCAACCTTGAAAACTAAATTTATCTTTCATGTGTTATCAATGTGTAATATTAAAAATAACAATAACAAATACAGAAAAAAAAACCGCCCCCCGTAGAACAATTAAAAATGTATTTTTTATTCAATGGCATATTATTAATACAGTATTATAACAGTATTTTATAATGCCTATTACTCAGTTACGTATTTCAGTAATGCGCTTTCTAAAAGTGCAGGGTATATAGTTATTCCATATAAATACTTTTGTCAGGGATCCGAGGGGTTTATAATAAGTGGTCTACACTGTAATCTGTTGTTGTGTTCAGTAAATCCCCCGGTCAGAAAGTCTTTTGGCAACCTCCATATAAATGACTGCATCACACACAGCAGCCCTTACGTGTGCCTGGATTTCTTCCCCTCCGTGTTCAGAAAGATAAACAAAAAAGAAGCAGAAAGTGTGTCATCTCTGTGAAATTTTATGACTGGGTAGCGCATGACACCGGCATAGCCTTTCATACAAAGCCGTGACCAGTGATGTAGTACATTACTGTAATCTTCTCTAGGTCGATTGCTGGAAATAAATGCCCAGGCTTTGTTTCCGACGATATAGCTTTTCCGAAGATGCTGTACCTTTCAGATATAAAGAGCCTTCAGGACGTAAAGAGCCTAAGTTTAAAACGTCAGCAAGCCAGAAGCCGTTTTGTGACCAGAGGAAGACCGATATGAAAAAAGTGTATTAGTGGGACGTGTCCCTTTGTCACAACACGTTCCTCATTCTCTCCGATTGGGCTCCACACCACCCACATGCTACAGGCGGAGGTGCAAGTTTTGAGTTAAAGGCGAGAAAACAAACAAACACGGACACAACTGAAGAAACTTTGCACAAGCTGTGGCACTGGTGGCTTAGGCTCACCACAGAGCCCCAGTGGGAGACGTACGCGCTGACACATTCCTGCGCGTGGGAAGGGCGGACAGGGTGTGCAGATGGGCACGCTACGGCCCCTGACCGGCTGAACCCCAGAGTGCGGAGTTTCGTGGTCAGCCACTCGTCGGACTTAACGTGGCCGCGGGGAGAAAACGTGCTCCCAGCATGCACTGGGCCACACATGAGCCGTGTGAGGGAGAGAGAAGTAACAAACCAAAGTGGCCACATAATAAAACCCAATGCATAACTACTTACAGAGAAAAGGGGATGTGTTTTGGGGAGCATTTCTTGACGAAAAGATTTGTATCGATATGAGCACTGCTGTGGGTTACCAACAACCGCCACACCAAGGCATTTAATTAGACATTACATTTAGACAGTTTAAATATAAAAGACTCAACTTTACTATGCGTTTCTTCACACTTTGGTTAAAAAGAACAACAACTTATAACAAGCTTTTAAGACTCTCAGAAGTCCTGAACGCAGCCCCCGTTGTAAGCTCACCCGATTACAACCACTAATCTGACTGTTTTAGGAATCGCTTGTTTATCCAGGCATGGGCCTTGTCAAATTTATTTTTTGTTTAAAGGACAGTGAGCACCCCCAGATCCACTTCTCTTGGCATGTTTAAAAGACGCTGTGGCGCTGCGTCCGCGAGAGGTAAGCGCGGGGTAAGGACGTCAGCGAAAAAGGGATGAGTTTACCTACAGCAGCGCTTGGAACCCGCCGTCTAAAGGATCGCAACAGGGGCGGCTTTCAAAACATCCAAACCGCAATATGGATTACTTTGCCGCCTACGTGCCGGCGGCCTAAAAATGGAGCTGCACTCCGTTGGGTGGCCACTGAGCCTGGCGTGATAAGAGTGGCGTTCTACATACCGGTCGGTCTCCATAGAAACAGGGCAACAGCAGAAAAGAAAACCGATTATCACACGCTTTCCCAGGTTGGGGCTTTTCCATTTTGACCATCATTATTCCTTTATTTTATTTCTTTCTAATTAATCTCTCATTCGGTGGTATTCAAAGTGTGGGGCAGAGGGTGCAAGGCTTGGCTTTTCAGCTAAAATAATAACGACATGACAATGAACGTAGTCTGCATAGATTGAACTGCACTGAATTTCAGTCAGCAATAAGATTAATAAGTAAATAAAGTAAATAAATTTAAACGCTGCTATTGCGGTAACAGCAGAGCAGACAACCTGCAAACCGTAGGCTCACCCGATTCAGTATCGTTCCTCATTAACAGTAGTTAAAAGAAAAACGTTACACTGCGTTACTTTTAGTATTTAATGTGGACCGGCACTTATATGGTAGTGTTTCAATTAAAGGTGACTAGAAAAAATAAAAGAAAAAAAAAAAGCGAAACGGACAAAAAATTTAATTTTTAAAAATAGGATGAGGCATATCTGGATTTTATCGGTGAAATTCAGCCACAACTCGTAGTATGTCAGTAACTTCAGCCAAATGGTCTACCGTCAAAGTTCTGTCAGGTCAGAAAATATCAACGCACAGCTGATTTCTCGTTTTCCAGTCAGTGTTTTATGCATTCCAGCTTGACGGGGCAACAGGCATTTCAAAAGCAGCTTATTTGATTGCAAGTGTACGACTGTTTAAAGAAGGAAAGTGATGAAGTTTGAAGTTATACTCTCAGTTGTGGGGGAACGCAAACAAAAATTGAATCTTGGCGAGGGGGCTCAGCTCAAAAAGTTAGAAGACTGCTGCATTAAATTATACTTTGACACAGTGCTTTTATTTTACTGAGCTGAAAACGGATTTCCAGAGGGAAAAAAATCCTGAACCTTTGCGGAAAAGTGTTACTCCTGGAAAAATAGCGAAATACAAATACGGTTTATGCAGGGTGCGGTAACAATTCAAAGGCAGAAACGTGGAAATGCTACGCGGCGCACACAACTAGAAATTTAGTTTAACACAGGGCTGTCCTGGGATTTGAGCAAAGGTCGCCCTTGTATCGGGTGTTAATAATGAACATTAAATATACTTTATTGCTTTCTTTCCCCCATTAAGCACATGGTTCCAGATGGTAATTTGGAAAAGCTCAGCTTGGTTGGCTTTTGGAATATAAAAATTCCTGCAAACGGAATATATGTGCCTGATGACCATGCATCAAACTGCCAAATTGTTTCGTATGAAAGAACACAAATGGGAAAATGAAAGGCTTGACTGAATCCTAATGCAAGGCAACGTAGGGAAAACAGCAGAAATAAAATAAAATAAAATACTCTGGCTCTCAGAATTTTCCCTTTGTATAATCACTTACACATACGGATCAGACTGAACATTGCAGGCAGATCCTACATTTTTGAACCATTTCAGCCGTCGTTCTGAACAGGATGTTACACTGAAATTAACTTGCCGGATACTTTGTTTTAATTCAGTTCCCGCTCAGACTGAATCAGCGCGCGCGTGTGGTTTTCACCGTCACCGACATGAAAAGGCTTGAAGCGGACAGCTCACTTTCAGTCAAAAGAGCGCTGTGTGCGCGCAGTCTCTCAGGTAAACGCCGCGGGTGGGACAGCTTAACCACGAAGGCCTGGTTCAGTCTCCAGGATGCTCGAACCCGCCCTGAAGCCAGCCGCTTTGTTGTTTTACTGATATAGTTGCTTGTTTTGGCCCGTCTTCTGCATCACTCCATTCCAACACAAACACGATTGTAAAAGGACTAAAAGTCAGGGAAGGACTTTAATAGATATTGCTTATTGTTTTCTTATTATAGACTGAACTTCTGCCCCCCCCCAATCATGCTGGTTTTCCTCATTTGAACCATTGAGGGGCCCAGGACAAAATAAGGGTGCAGGGGGAAAAAAAAGAAAAAAAAAAATCACAGGGGAAGTTTTACAGAAGTTTATCACTTTTACAGTGATAACATGGATTATATCGTAACGTGGAGAAGTCAACCGAACGGCCTGGCGAAGACCGCGGCTGCAGCAGAACCTCCCTAAAGCCCTGGGTGTAGGAACGGCGAATGCCAGCCGGAAAGAGCCGGAGAGGGCCCCGTTTGATGGCGGATCACGCCGCGAATCTTGTTGCGAAATCCGTACAAGTCATCCGAGGAATACGGTGACGCTCCGCTCCATTTTCAGTGTCTGTTTTGGAAAGGAGCTAATAAACATTTTACAAGACGCAGCAGGGGATGAAGTGAAGAGAGAATGTGGCTGACCAAGGTTATCTCACAGCAACTGATGGATGCCATCGTGCAGGCTGCCAGGGTTATTTGGTAGGTCCATTAGGACCAAAAACCACGCGCTAGATTCCGCTCATTTATTTCTCTCTACGGCTCAGACAATGGACAAAGCCTTTTGTTGACAATGAGATACCAGCCCATACTGATGCCATCTGCTGACATGAGCCCTTTGTCTAAGAGGGTTTAAATATGATTATGTGTTCATGCATTCCGTATACCCCTATAAACTTTGAACTCTGTTGACCTTTGTCCTTCTGAAGCTTGCTTCCTGTCCATTAAAGGTAGTGTCTTCCACCACAAACTGGGCCTGTCTATTAAAGGTAGTGTCTTCCACCACAAACTGGGCCTATCCATTAAAGGTAGTGTCTTCCACCGCGAACTGGGCCTGTCCATTAAAGGTAGTGTCTTCCACCGCAAACTGGGCCTGTCCATTAAAGGTAGTGTCTTCCACCGCAAACTGGGCCTGTCCATTAAAGGTAGTGTCTTCCACCGCAAACTGGGCCTGTCCATTAAAGGTAGTGTCTTCCACCGCAAACTGGGCCTGTCCATTAAAGGTAGTGTCTTCCACCGCGAACTGGGCCTGTCCATTAAAGGTATTGTCTTCCACCGCAAACTGGGCCTGTCCATTAAAGGTAGTGTCTTCCACCGCAAACTGGGCCTCGGAGACGTGAGGCAATCCTACGTGTTGGGAGGGACACTGACACACTGAGGCCACTGAGTTGAGAAGGGTTGTTTTAATTTTATTTTTTATTTTTTTTACAGCCTGAGTATATGGGAATTTCCTTCCTCCGAATTTATCTTGCATCTCAACGGCTTAGCTTATGTTCTGGAAGAGTGTTGTGTGAGGATTTTGAAAATGTGTTGTATTTAATTGCTTAGCCTAAGCTCAACCATGCACATTCATTAAAGTTACATAAAGCATTAACAGGTCTGGTAAATGAATTTACTGCGCTGGAAAAACACCAGATTCTGGCCCTTTGCCACCAACACGTCTGCTGTAACACCAAACATCAGCTTTGTCCAGGTTTTCAGGAAGTGACGTCCATGTGATGGACCCCATATAAACAACGGTCCAACAACACCTTAATCTCCTTGTGCTGAACGCTTCTCGCATGAGGACATTAATTCACACTCATGCTAGATTGTAGCTGTAAACCCTTTGGCAATTAGCCTACTGTCAGAAACTGATTGAACGAATCTGCTGTGAAGTAAAACAGGGAGAAAGCTCTTTGGTAATGCAAAGATCTCTCTTGACCTCTTCCCATGGACCTTAGATTCTCCGTAAGCCTTAGCTCAGCCTCACGTCTCATAAAAAAGCAGAATCAGTAGAACACTAAAACTGACCGTACCTCAACAGAAACGTGCACTTACCAACATCTACCTTTAACTACTGAGCATTTTGCGCTGACGCACATACGCGGCTGAACGTATGCTAGGCATCGGAGTCACCAGCCAAGGTGACACCTGATAAGCCGCTGTTACCATGACAACCCAGGCTGCACATTCAGAAACGCGATCGCTGATAGAGTTAGTGGCCGAGTACATGCGTTTTCCGTTTTCAGAGAAAATTGAATTTGCCCTCTTAACTAGCGATGTACTCACGCAATTCTGACTCAACCATATTGCTATTAATATTATACTGACCACCACAGAAATGTGTTATACAGATCCATCATAACTTCAGCACCTATCTTTAAACTATTAAAAACTTGTCAATGCCATCCAGTAATAATACTGTACAGCAGTTCCAATTTGTTTGAAATAACAAACAAGTTATTTACAACTAAAAGTATACTTAAAATCAAAATCAATGATGCGGTATACGTGTATTTTACAATTATTAAAAATAAACGTGTTCTATCGTTGTGTTTCCTGTTAGACCTCAGACATTTGTTTGGTTACCAAACAAGAGTTTCTCACACCACAAGGTATGTCCTCACATCAGTCATCCTCTGGGTCAGTACGGCAAAGGCAGACTATTTTGAAGTCGTCAGGGGGCATATGTTGGTGGAGGAAGCCGGCATATCGGACGGGTGGGACCAGAAGCCCCTCGTGCTGAACTTCCTCCAGGGAAACTCGGGCATTATAGAAAAGGAACGTGTGACTTTGTAAGGAACAGAAACACCTATACGACACCCAAACCTTGTATGTTACCACTACACCTATTCAGCTCAAATTCCTGCCTGTTGTAAGGGGAGTTAAAAAACTAACAAACGCTCAATCACTGAATCAACCACACTCTTAAGTAAACCAACAAGACCATATTTCCTGAGGGCGAATGTAAACAATTTAGAAATCCAGTACAGTACAAACGCTAAGGATTGACTATGTGTATAGAAGAGAATCAGCGTTGAAGGGGATATATATTGCTTTAATTTTCATAGGAAAACATTTGTGCGCAGTTTAGGTCGACTGTATTTTCGCTTGATGTAGACTTTGTGCCTTTCCTGCTCGGGCAGCTCAGAAACGATGCAGCCAGAGATATTCTCCAGAGATAGATCATGAAGAGGCACTGAAGGGGAAGCCGTCCCTCAACTGGGGGTTGGAATAAGTGTGCAAAAAATACCCTGCTCCTTACCGCGCGTGCGCAGTTCCTTTTAAAATAGAGGTTTAATCAGTCCCGTCAAGAAAATAAATAAAATAGCTGTGTTTGAAGGTCAAATTTTCCAATTCTGAATTTAACAATTCTTCCCCCCCCCCCACTTTTTTCTATGATTAACATACATCATTTTCAAAACTCCTTTTGAAAATGTAGCCGGACAGAGCCTCTGTGGTGAATAATGCAGGCTGCTTTAAATATTTAGCGGAGCATCCTCGAGCCACCCAACAGCTGGGTAACGTGTCAGAACAATGACTGGGCAGCAAGACGGAACGCTTACTTCCTGCATGGAGCGTCGCCACGGCAGCCCTGGAATCCCTCTGTCTTCCTGCGCACACACTGGGCAGTTTTTAGCTTCATGTGGGTGTTATAAAAAAAATAAAAATCATATTATTTCTTTGTCAAAGTTTGCACCGGCTGACTCCAGTGTCAAAGCGGGTGGCCTTTACAGGACGTTCTGTGACGGCTGCAGCAGCTGGAGCGTCAGGGCGCTCAGTTGGCAGGTGACGCACGAACCTTCCTGTGCGGATTAACGTAGTGGCAAAGAAGTGGTCAGGTGACAGGTTCTGCGGGTAGGCTGACACTACCTGCTTTTCTGCGTTCGGTTTCAGGTGAACTTTCAGAGCTTCTCAACATCCACATCTACCCTGTAAATTCACTGGGTGCTTTAACAACCTCAATATCAGCGCATCAAATTTAAGTGTATTACACCCGAGGGTGAGAACTGACGGCCCATCATGTGTGTTCTTTGGTACATGTAGCAACCATGTTCTCATCAATGTTTCTGTAATATTCAAGTAAATCATTTTGACATGTTCCTGATCAGTCGTGGGGAAGTGTGCCACTTTTTAACGTTAAAAAGGCTGGACTCAGTTTACACTCCTGGAAAAACACTGACAAAGTGATGATCTAGACTTGGCTAGCATAAACGGCTGGCTCTTTCCATGGCAACCAGGAGGTGCAGATATCCTACTTTTCATCCCTGAGAGAGTGAACTTGCAGAGAAACCTCATCGCTAACCCTTCGCCAGTCACTTAAACTAAATTCTTAAATATTCAAAAATTAAATATAAAATAAATATTCATCCTTCAGGTGACATCAGGTAGCAGCTTTACGTCGCTTAGGCTTCGTATGTTATCAGAACATGGGATGACGGAGGAGAAAAGTGAACACAATAACGCCTAGGGGCCCAGCATCTCTAAGCACAGCAGTCTGAAGCATGAAACGGTTTTGGACTCCATAGGCACTGTGAGCAAGGCGGGCGATTAAAGTAGGGGGTCGGACATGTGATTTTCTCCCCCTCTCCCTCCGGTCCTGCTCAAGGATCCAACAGTCAAAGCTGGTATCAATCCGGATTTTCAAAAGGCAGAGAGCTGAGTGATTAGGTGTTGAGTTTGTTTGTGCCATACTCTTATTCTAGGGCAGAACATTGCTTTCACAAATATTGTCACCCGGAGTCCAGATGTTACCCATGTGTTTTTTTCTTCTTCTTCTAATGCAGTAATCACCATCTGTTTTTATTACGACATTTTCCTTAATCATGCAAGAACGTTTAAAACCTAAAACATAATTATTCAAGAACATAGGCAGAACACTATGTAAACTAACATGACAAAGGATTACCAAGCTCTGGCAAACAATCTGGCACAATGACTGTTTTTGGGTTTGTTCCGCAGGCATATTCTCAGTTATGTTCCTCTGGCATGTTCTCAGATCTCAGTTATGTTCCTCTGAAATGTTCTCAGTTCTCAGATATGTTCCTCTGACATGTTCTCAGATCTCAGTTATGGTCCTAGGGCATGTTCTCAGTTATGTTCCTCTGATATGTTCTCAGTTCTCAGCATGTTCCTCTGACATGTTCTCAGATCTCAGTTATGTTCCTAGGGCATGTTCTCAGTTATGTTCCTCTGACATGTTCTCAGATCTCAGTTATGTTCCGAGGGCATGTTCTCAGTTATGTTCCTCTGACATGTTCTCAGATCTCAGTTATGTTCTTGGGCATGTTCTCAGATATGTTCCTCTGACATGTTCTCAGTTCTCCGCATGTTCCTCTGACATGTTCTCAGTTATGTTCCTATGGCATGTTCTCATATATGTTCCTCTGACATGTTCTCAGATCTCAGGTATGTTCTTGGGCATGTTCTCAGATATGTTCCTCTGACATGTTCTCAGTTCTCAGCATGTTCCTCTGACATGTTCTCAGTTATGTTCTTTTCTTCAATGAACAGAACTAAAAAGAGCTTCACCTGGTCTCCAAATTGAGGAATATTAATTTTAAAGGGGCATCACATCAGGTCACTTTGTTGTGCGTGTCAGCAAGAGGGTTTACACTTTGATATGGGGACCACTTTCCCGGCACTGTCTTCACCTTTCCCCTCTCCTCTATTTTAATGGCATACCACCACCATACTTTTGGACGAGCTGCAGACATAACTGACACAAGAATTTAAACAACAAGGAGACGCAAACGGCAGAACTTTAAAACGGGCTGTGCTTTGGGCGCTTCTAAAGATTTCAAAATAGACCACTTTGAAATGTTATGGGATACTCTACAACGAGGAGATGACATACACACATACATACATACATATATAGAGCTAAAGATTGTTAAAGTTTCACAGTACTGCAAAGCAACTCCGTCAAAGTGGCTTTTCAGTCCCAGTCAAAGAAACTGAAGCTCGCCATCTACAGGTGGTAGTAAGCAACACAACAAGGATGTTGCTACATTGCCATACATTATTTCTTGGCATATAAGCAAAGGTTTTCACACTACATATTTTGAATTTACATTTTATTGATGTAATTGCTAACACTATTACCCAGAGTGACTTGCAGCCATGCATTTACATATCAGATATCACTAAAAAGAAAGGAAATACCCTATTAGTTACAGACTTGGACACTCCCATGACTTTAGCACATTAGCTTTAGCGCTAATGAAATCTGCCTCCGTGACTGTGGTTTATTTTCTCGGACGAAGCCTATTTGCAAACGCGCTGAAGAGTTGCTACGCTATGAGATATACTTTGGCTTTGAGCCGTTTGAGTGGAGCCAGATTGCATTCCTTCCCTCCCGCCACTGTTCCGTCCCCTCATCATCGTCCCTCTCTCTGCTCCCCCTCCCTCCCTCCCTCCACCCCTCCACACCCCGACACCCACCAGGCCATGGGAAATAAAACACGACAAAACTGGCCACGCCACACCGCCCAGAAACCCCAAGGACCTTGACATCCTCCTTGTTTAGGCGGACCCACGCCCAAGCAAAGAGCATCTATGGTCGTAAATCACGCATCAACCCATCATAAAGCGGTTGCTAAAATGTATATAAAGCTTTCAGCAAAGCATTAAAGTGCATCTAGTAAATCATAGGCGGCAGGCAGCACTTGGAATGAAACTTAACCCTATTCGCGTTTGGAAACAACCCTTGCCCCTGGCCAAATTTGAGTTAATCTTCCCCCTGGCGAGCAAAAACGGCATGCTACCAGGTGCCCAAAACTGGAGCCAAAATGGCAGGGCCGAAGGTAGAGATTGTCCCTTGTCAACTGCTTTGTCATTGTGTCTGACAGAAGATAGCCGGTTTCTACTGTTCTGTAATCAGACTTTTCCAGTAGACTGATAGCTGATGACTGCCAACGAAAGGAAATCAGCTATGTATCTCTGGCATTGCACAGATTTGCGTACTTTCAAATCCAATTCTGGTTTTTGTCTAATTATAATATTTTAAATGGATAATTTAAATGTATTCCGACTGGAATTTGGTGGGAGTGAAAGTGACTCTTGATGACCCAAATACTAAAATGTCTCCTTATTTCGTCATTGCCAAAACTCAACCTATTTCACACAGGTCTTAGCCATAACATTTTTTTTATAAGGTTGAGTGTCGAAACACGTCAACACCCACAAGGAGTTTTGTTCAAATTCTGGGCTGAATCATTTTTTATCATTCAGGTAACCCTGGGGGTTTTTGCCCCATAATCCAAAATTATTGGGTTGCTAATTTTTGGTCTTAGTGCAGGGGTTTCAGTTTTCCAGAATATTTACCTAGCCAACCGCAGTTCCATCCTAATACATTTAGGCAGTCAATATATACACCCACACAAATGCTTTGAAGTCATTTTATCTGACATAATATTTAAAATTATGATTCAACTGATTATAATGTATGTCCCCTGCACATTCGCCATATACATACTGTTTCAAAGTTAATTCATTAATTTCTTTACTGTCATTTAATACAATTCAGGGCTTATAACCAATGCGGCAGAGACAGGCCGGGAGGCAGGGTACACCCAGGACAGGACGCCAGTCCAACACCGGCCAGGAGAAACACACATACACAGGGCAGGGTACACCCAGGACGGGACGCCAGTCCAACACCGGACAGGAGAAACACAC
>JAOYSI010004598.1:14965-40938 GCA_025775065.1 Hiodon alosoides
CAGGAGAAACACACATACACAGGGCAGGGTACACCCAGGACGGGACGCCAGTCCAACACCGGACAGGAGAAACACACTTATACAAACAGGGCCAATTTCACCAATCTACCCAACAAGTCTTTGAACTGGGGAAGGAAACCAGAACCCACAGACCACGGGGAGAACTTCACACAGACAGCGTGACAAGTCAGATTCGGGCCCAGGACCTGGATTTTGCAAGGCCCAATACAAACCTTCCCACGCCAACATTTATTGTTTTTGGGGTTTTTTTTTTTTTTGTTCATTGTCAATCATAGCTTCAGCCTGCAGCAAATAATCTTAAGTTATGAAATTTTTTATAATCATGTAAATTGAAATAAAAGTAGAAATATCTGTACGCCAGCACTGTTTGTTCCACTTTTACGCAGACGCAGACGCAGAAACGCCACGTTCCCACATGGTTCCTGCAGCGCTGCACCTTCATGGCGAGAACGTCATGTGTTCACTGGGAGAGTGTAGACCGCGCCGAGGAAGGCACGTTCCCCTGACTCACTGCCAGGCGCGCTGCGTCTGCCGGACTTAATCGGCCGGCACGCCAGGCGTGGACTTCATCACAGCCCCGCACCAGACTAAACTTACACAAAGCAGACGCGTCTATCTATTTCAAGCCACTGTGAACGATGGCTTCGGTGTCTGCTAGGAGAACCAGATGCCCCTACCCACCACTCTGCAACTGTTCCCGGGAATCCTTTACTACTCCTTATCCTTTCTTTAACTAGATATGTACTAGATGTTCCAGTCGTGGTTACTGATGTCCCTGCCCTTTTCAGGAACTGTCAGTCCTCCTGCCTCTACCCACAGTTGTTTCAGATGTGCTAGGCATCACTCAATGTTGCAACTCATCTTCTCTGAAGAACGCTTGCCCAGTGGATTATTGCTAATTGCTGTAACTAATGACATTCAAAAATCAATAACCTGTTATTTCCGTGACGCTTAAAATGTCCATCAGGCCATTGTCTCTGAACTCTCGAACGCCTCAGAGTTTTCGTGCTCCATCAGAAGAGAGACAATCATGTCTGAGGACGACATGTTCCATCTTTGAACTTTAGTAGCTAAATTAATAAAAAAATATATATATATAGACCAGTTTGTATATAACATGTCATAACTTTTTCCTAAACTTAAATCGGAGTCTTAACATTGCTTCACAAACGCTTTTGTTGAACCGGAACCAATGGAGAACACATCAGATATTAAGACATCTTATGTTTTATATGGGCCAATCATTGGTGATTGTGGAGTCATGTGACTTTACTATCAATAATACTGATTTAATCCAGTCTACAGAAAATCCGTTCTGAGTGCGAAGTGCAAACCATCCATGTGCCTTGTCCTTCAGCGAATACGTAACATTGTTTAACAGCAATTGTATGTGAATGCGGCTCATTGGGCTTCGTGTACAACGCTTAAAAGTCAACTGACTCGCGGCTCCGGATATCTCATTTTCATTATCTATGTGTTGTCGTGGATAAATTTTGAACTCGTAGTTTCAAAATTAGCAAGAACGTAGCCAGTAGCAGTATCAGTGTTTTCCAGTAGCCAATAAAATAATTTGCTTTTACCGATTTTTGTAGAAGAAACGCTCTTAAAACGAATATACAAAAGCAGTACGCCGTAATCCATTTTGTCTTTGCTAAAACTGCATTCAACTAAAGATAAATAAACCTAACAAATTAACAATTTTGAGTATTTACCTTGGCATACATGCGTTGCAAGACACGTCGCAGAATGTGCAGTGCGTTTTCCCACCAAATCCTAGGCTTATATTATACGGAGCACTGCCAGTTAATGAATAAATAATGCGCTTCGCCTTTACTGCATTCAAAGCGGCGGGTTTTTTTTTTTCACTTTCTGAGATAAATATATGGAATTAAGTCGTATGACCTTCATAAAATTTTAATTATCATTAACCACACTTTGATTTGATTCGTAGTTATTTATTTAAAACAAATGAACGACAGCAAACGTCTTTGTTAATGGTCTAATGTGCACGGTTTCTTTGAGCATCTTTTATCATATTGGGATCACCGTTTTTATCAACATCCCAAAATGCCTGCTATATTTAACGCTAATCACATCGTTTACTGTCAGTCCAGGACACACCTGTTCTGTCGAAGTAACTGCTATAAACTACCGCTGCAACTGCGGTTGACGGTGGGTTTCATTTTCATGGTATCAGTTAAACATATTCATATAATTGAGCTCATAATATCGAGCTCATTTAAAGTGATATTGATGTCATTATATGACTCCGCCTGGCACCCTGCAATAATTTTAACCAAAAACGACGATCTCAAGAAAGGTATATTTGATCAATCAAAACAAACGCACACGAATCCGTGTTCACGCAACAGTAGACCAAGAGCCCGTTTGACGTATTTAAGAAAGTAAATGATGTAGAGTATTTACAAAAACCTCGGACTCACCGCCTCCGCCGCTTGTGTGTTGCCATCGGTTTCTTTTAACTTGAAAAGGCATTTCATACAATGATGGTCGATTCAATAAACTGGAAGATTCACTGTTTCCCATGTTGCCTTTTTTTAAATTAATTTAATGTATAAAAATTATACGTATAATGTAGAACGTGATGTACGCTAAACAGTTCGTGATACGCCCGTCTTTTATTCTGTCTAAATCTCGCGGCGAATCATCGTGATTCAAAAACAGCACAATATAAGATAATAACTTTTTAACAGAAACTCCCGCCTGATTTGTGTTTAAATGATAAAAATAACAACACGTGGATATTCCCATCTCCACAAAACTGTCCAATAGCTGCGAACGTTTAGCTCCGCTCCCTAAGTGGGATGGATTTGGCAGTGGTTTGTGGAAGTACAATTACTGCTGCTGTACTAGAAAATGGTCGTAAATAAAGTAAATGACCTAAGGCCCACGACGTAGAACGTGTTAAGCATATTTGCAGTTTTACATGAGAAACGTTTTGGATCCCACATTTAATAAAATATAGCAGAATTCCGTTGTAACGAGTATTATTAGCAGGAGGAACCGTACTAGAGGTAGTAGTAAAAGTGGCGGTTTATAAAAAAAAAAAATGGAGATGGCAGTTGTGTTACTTATTAACATAATTTAGAAAGTAAATAGCCTCCTTTCATCATTACTTACAACGGCCAAAGGCACGTGATATTCGAATAAACTTGCGCCACCTGATACTCATGAAAGGAGTATTGTGAGTCCGTCGGTTGCCTTGGAAAAAACCGTTTTCTTCTACTGTTTACACAGTCGTAGCGAAGATGATCCGATTACGCCTAACGCGTAATTGTCTCCAGGCCTGCTCTTTTCCCATCTATATACCTGTCGTTATTGACATGAAATCATGTCGGACACATTTTATATTGATTAGTTTCGAGTAATACATTTTGATCCTGCTTTAAAAACAATGCACAATTATTGATTAAATTATGTACTCCTTGTAGGTCCATCGATCTATCAATCAAGCGTTAATATGTGCGAACTGCAGCCAATTAATTTTGCAACAGTTGGAAAACTGAACGTTAATATGACATATTCAATTTAAGAACAGTTACACGTTAGAACATTTTATCAATTTTCACAGTCAACCTAAATACCAACGTGTCATCTAAAATGTTGGAATAATAGTAATCGTTTATTTATGTTGACATTGAAGTGGAAAAAAGTTGTGTGATTCACGTACATCAACACTAGAGAGCACTCTCGAGCTTTCCCGTATGAAGAAATAGTTTTGAATATCAATAAATAAACTTTTTTGTTTTTAATGAATATATAGTAGAAGGGGTTTATGTCTAGAATTTCGATTTTCATTATTTTTCCCAGTTCATAGACGTTATCAATGCGACGTATAATTATAATCACGCTTTATCGTTTTGGAAGTTGACTAAATAATCACGTGCATGAACTGAATCACATTTGTAAGTGGATAGATGAATATAATATTTGCGCGTGTATTTATGTTCCTTACTTGTACGACTCAACGGCACGTGAGTACAGCAAGTGACATCTCTAATTCATCTCCACGCCAGGGAAGGTATAGGATAACGATGTTGGGACGTCAGATACTGAGTACAACGAGAAATTCCCGGGGAGAGGACCTATCACCTGTGGTCACGTGATTCCAACACTTGTACAGTGATTTTGAACTTAGCGGAACAACCAGTATAACAACAGCCAACGTAATTAGCAGCCTCCCCTAATTACGGCCCATGTCTACAATACTATGCATGCAAATAAGATGCTTGCTTCACTAAACTGTTATTTCAAATAATAATGCATTTTGGAAACACACAAAAAAAAAACATTATGAATATTGTTATCTCCTCTATAAGAAATTATATTCATGTGATGTGTTTTGTGCAGAGGTGGATTGTGCTGTTGGTTTGGTGACATCATGCTTTATCATCTCATGACAGATGAGGACAGAAAATACAAAGAATAACACTTAACACAATAAGACAGAGGAGAATATCAAGGAATATTGTTACGTTTGGCTTTGTTAACTTGAGAGCAGAATCTTACTTTAGGGTTCTGGCTGAGCCAAGTTTTTCTAATAGATTAGCAACAGTTCATGACAACAAAAACATTGTTTGTATATATTTGCCACCACCCTGTACATTTTGTTTCCTTATATTTGAGGTAAAAAACCAACAAAAACGGCACAGGTGCCAGGTGTTTCACCTGATTTTTAGAAATTAAGGGAGACATCACTGTGATGTCACCATGGGGAAACTCTGGCTTGGGTTAACTCAAGGATCTTTCCTGCTGTCAGCGGAGAGTTCCTGCTTCCTGTTTTTGACTGTGTTGGCAAGTTCTGCCAGCCGACAGATATAATGAGGTCTGGTCACATGAAATTTGGGTGAAGAGAAGCGAGGTCTCGTTTGGTGAGAATGACACTGACTGTGTCAACGCTTCGTGTTTATTTATAGCTGGTGACATCACACGATACTTTTTTAACTCAAACATGGGTGTTACTGGGCAGCATGTTTCTTGTTTATGTCGACGCATGCTTTTTTTCTGTGGCACTCTACCGTTACAATTTAGTTGTTTAGTCGTTATGGGATCTAGCTTAGCACACACTGTGTGTTTTCTTTATTAAAACGATGATTTGAGGTTAAAATTGTTGTGAAGTTCTCCCCCTTTTCTGCATTCGCATTGATTTTATTAATACTTATTAATCCAGTTTGATTTACAGCTTGTGCGTACAATCAGTGCAAATGTATAAAACACGTTTGTTACAACATACAGAGAAGCACCTTAATCTCTAAGGAAGAGGCTGATTTATATATGTGAAATTACAGTGGGATATAAGTTCCACTTTGAAAACATGTGATCTAACTGAAAATTCATGAATAGGGCTTGGTAATCCACATTTGGCATTTAATTATCCCAAGGCCGATTATAGTAACCACAAATGGAGTAGCTCTACTCATGTTAGATCACGAGTGAACTGATCCATGCTCTGAATTCAGAAAAATCAACTGTCCTCCATATTTGACTGCCTCTGGATTCCTATAAAAATCTATTGTGTGGATGCAGTCTCGTTTTCCAAAGTCTTTGTGAACTAACTTGAAAATGAAAGTAATTGGCTGACCATTCTGAGTGATAACAGTGATTGTCAATCATAATCATGTTATTTAAATAGTCGTGTCAAATGGGCCTCCCAGTTGAAACTAGATGATCACTGTTAAATGAAACAAATGCATTTATCCCCCCCCCCTCCCCCAGGGATTAAAATATATATTGCATATAATAATGTATTATAATGTCTCAGATCACATGCAAGTGTTGTTCCACACCAAGTGTCACCCCTGAATTAGCTCAGCCATCCAAAGGCATGTGGGACACCAGACACTCTAGGAATGCCCTTTAAGCGGATTGTTACGTCATCTCAGCTCCCTGGAGAATGTTCTGGATAGTGTGTTTTGGCAGACTCGGCATAGCTGGATAGACCCAGTTCTCAAGTTTTATTTAAAAGTTTTAAAAAGCCCTGCTAGAATATTTTTGATCCATTTCATCATCCTGAAGTGGGAGGCCAGTGAAGGTGTCAAAAAAAGATTGCTGGTCACATGTTTTGGACAGTTGGATTTTTGGACATTTGTGTGGCAGAGGGCAATAACTGTATAAACTAATCAAATGCAGTAGCCAGCAATAAATAAAAATGTAGTTTTCCTGGTTGGAACAAAGACCACCAAGCACAACTGACCCCAGGAGCAAGACAAACTGATGTGGTCACTACACTGTTTCGCTGTTAGCAGTTCCATTGTAGCTCTGTTGCTGTTAACATAATACTAACACGGACAGATTGTGTGTCTGTGATACAATTCAATGGTCTGATGAAATTACCAGGCTCTCCAGGGGTATTATAAATGAAACAATGCCTCAAAATCCAAAGGGACCTTTGTGCCATCACCTAATCTTTAGTCACACTGTTTCCTATTGCATACACGCGTTGCCTGAAATATTGGGCTACTTTCTCAAAGCAGTTAACATAGCACCCAGAACTGAAACACAGTTTTCAAAATAACTCATTACATTTTTTTAAGTGGTGTGACGGCTTGGCGGTTAGTGTTCACGTCTTTTGGTGCCAGCATCCTATAATAGAATCCGGCTCAGGTCCCTGTCTGCGAGGAGTTTGCCAGCTCTCACCAAGTTTCTAAATCAAGTATGCTGTTGGTAGAAAATACAATCGGTGTGTTTTTGTTTGACTGATTGGCTGTGTGGATTGTCTCCCATTTCACAGATTACGGTGGATTGGATTTGTGGTCAGAGCCTCGAGTAATGGATTTGTGGATTTGTGGTCAGAGCCTCGAGTAATGGATTTGTGGATTTGTGGTCAGAGCCTCGAGTAATGGATGGGTTTCCTCCTTCAGCAGCCATGTGATCTCACGTCCTGTGACTGTTCTTGTCTTCAGGTGACTTTTCTCCTGTGGCCTCGACTCTTTTTGTCTTCAGGTGACTTTTCTCCTGTGGCCTGGACTCTTCTTGTTTTCAGGTGACTTTTCTCCTGTGGCCTCGACTCTTTTTGTCTTCAGGTGACTTTTCTCCTGTGGCCTTGACTCTTCTTGTCTTCAGGTGACTTTTCTCCTGTGGCCTTGACTCTTCTTGTCTTCAGGTGACTTATCTCCTGTGGCCTCGACTCTTTTTGTCTTCAGGTGACTTTTCTCCTGTGGCCTCGACTCTTTTTGTCTTCAGGTGACTTTTCCCCTGTGGCCTCGACTCTTCTTGTCTTCAGGTGACTTTTCTCCTGTGGCCTCGACTCTTCTTGTTTTCAGGTGACTTTTCTCCTGTGGCCTCGACTCTTCTTGTCCTTAGGTGACTTTTCTCCTGTGGCCACTGTATTCTAATGCTTAATGTTGCGTAAGTGTTAATCTTTAAAAGGGAATACAGAGTTTTCTTTTACTGGAGAAGGTGCTGAGAAAAGCACTATCAACGGCACTATCTGGGATTCGCGTGCATTACCCCCTCCACCCTTTTCCACCCCAGTATCCCATTGTTCTCAGGGGCGTGAAAGCTGGGGAAATGTGACAGAAAGCAACGCGGGTGAAGCGAGGCCCGGCACTGAATCACGCGAGGGGTCTCCCATGACAGTCCGTACAGTCAGACAGGAAACGAACACGCCGTCCCTCAGCAGCTCACCCAAAATCGGCGTTTAGCTCTGCCTCATCCCTTGTCGTGCGACGGGCCCTGGTAACTCATTTCCCCTGGACCACGCCCCACGGTGACCACAGAGCATCAGTGGTGTTCCATCCTGCCCTATCTCAGAGCACAGGAAGTGAACGCTGTCCATGTGTCATCGTTGAGGGCTGATTCAAAGAGGGTTTTATTAACCCTGAGGACACAGCCTTTACAAAGCCTGGTCCTCAGACGTTTTCTTAGTTTGCTTTAAAAATATATACACAATATGTGAACAAAATATATGTTCACAATATTGCATTCATGTCTGAGGTTTGCTTCATATTAACCCCAAGCCTTGCCCAAAATACTTTCAAGGCTGAATTCCCAATAAGGCAACATTTGGCTCTGTATACATATTTAGTAAGTTGACTAAGGATTCAGTTAATCTAGCCCGGAGATTCACTGAAAAATTTGGACTTATAGATGTAGTTGCCTGATCCGAGGGGAGGAGGGGCACGTTTTTCCAAAGTCAGTGCTATTAAAGGTGAACCAGCCAAACTCGGCATCTATAAGCCTCACAACCAGCGTCTCAGCGGCCGTCGGCACCAATATCCCCGTGTGACATCAAAGCCAACTTATCAGAGATCTCGGCCGGTTTGTGGCAGGATAAGGTGCTGAAATGCGGAGGTGAGTGGGCTGTCGTCAGGCGCCAGAAAGCTGAGCGGCGGCCCGACTGACTCAACATCCTCAACGGGCTGGCGTGACATTCTGTCGGCCCTCTGCCTGCACCGGTGGCACGCTGAGAGTTTGAACAGCATCTGTTATTGAAAGCAAAAATATTAACAGAAGCTACTGACCTTTACCATTGGCAGCACATGGAGGGATGGATTTCCATCCATTTTTATATTCCTGAAGAAAATGAGTAAATTTGTTTTCACAGAAATATTGTTAAAATATCTCATTTGATGGATTAATAGTTGAATATGGGTATTTTCAGGTGGATTAATACTCTAATAGCTGTTTAAATAAGTTTAGTGTCTTTAGAATGATAAAATATTTATAAAACTTTTCATTGTTCTTATCCTTTTCATAGTTTTATGTCATATACAATTCTTCATTTTTTGTGTTAACATTCTTACTGATATGTCACAGATATACAATGGGTCTGGTGGCGTTTCAATTCAGTTAAATTCAGTCTCGTTATATTACAGCAAAGATTCCACACTCATCAGTGTTGAACAGCGCTGAACTGAACTCCATATAGGGCACAGATGGGAGTGTGCATGTGCATGGTCTCTGAGCTGTTGCCACTCTTCCTGCCTTGGGGGGAATCGGGGTGTGGAAGAGGTGGTAACGACCCATTGTTCAGAGGGGAAACCGACTGGTGGCTGAAGGCTGTGCTAAGTGTAACCTCCCTTTGTAAGCTTCCTGTCTGCTGGGGCCCTGCGAGCACAGACCACAACAGGAAGCCTTCACTCCTAGACCACAAAGACCAGCATGGGAGGTAGGGGAGTGTGAAAACCCATTTGTCACAGGGAACCAAACTTTTCTTAGGCTGTTATGATTACATCACCTAGCAACAGGAGGTCCATGCCCTCATCCATATAACTCCCTTTCTATTGTGTAGGGGTCATCTCAAATTTTATATTTTGTTCTTTGTTTAACATGTTTGTTTTTTAATCTAGGATAAATATATTTTAAAAATCTGTATCAGCTTTAAGTGTGTAGGTGTGACATTTGTATAAAGTGCAAAATAAATTGTTTATATTTAAAAAAACTCTCCATAATGTATTGGGTGTTTCAGTAATGATTATAATTATTAGTTATTATAATAATAACCATTACCTTAAGTCAACTTCAAGTACACAAGTACAATTTTACTTTATATTCAATATGCTTGTGTTGAATGGGTGCACTGGGGCTCAATCCAGGAGGGTGGATTTAGTTTTCTCAGACTCAGTGACACTGTTGTGCTAATTTTGCGCCTTTTATTTTTTGTGGGAGTCTCGGTTACAATCTTTCATACTGCGTGGAACAGAGGATGAAAAACTGGTCTATGACCCAACATTGAAAGCTTCTCAGCTGAAGCGATTTTCCCAAACGTCTTGCAGCTGCCATCTATTGTCCCAACGCTCTGGGCCTGCTTTGGTTCATTTGCAAGCCTGTTACCCCTCCTGCTGCTCGCCTGCCCCACATGAGGTAATGGAGAGGGTGAAAACAAAGTCTGAACTGTTTAAACAATTGAAGACCTCAAGATGTCCCTCCGTATTCTTTTCGTGGGGGACATACACAGACTCTGGTGCATAGGAATCCAGCACCCCTCCCTTCCTCCATAATGAACATTCTCCCGTTGAATTTTAAGTGTCTCAAATCTGGGTTCAAAGCCCTCGTTTGATTTTCAATGTTTTGCCAGTTTAAGAACGTGAATGTGACTTCTAACAAGCTGTGCTAATAGGATATTTGTGGCACAAAGAAGCAAATGCTGTTGCTTTCGGCGGTCTTTTCGATATTCTAACTTCCTGTTTGACAAATCGTGCCTTTAGACCAAAACTTCCTACAATTTGCTTCCTTTCTTTTAAGTGTGTTTTATTTATTGTAAAGACAGGTTCCAAACAGGGAATTGACTAATATACAAACATTGAGTTTTACATTGTAGTTATGTTTATATGCCACAGACTATCTCTTCTAAATCTTACTACAAAACATAAACACAAAGCCCCACTCACTAGAGTGATCTAATTATTTTAATGAAAGCTTGGGGGTCACAAAAGGGTTTATTTCTTAGTGTTGTTTAGATTTTACCATACAGCACTGTTTACACATGGGTGATGAGTGAAGAGCTGTCTGTATTGATTCGCATGAGTAAGTTGTTTTAAAATCCCAGATAAACTTGATGAAGGAATCAAGGATGAACGGCATCCTAGGTGCTGTAAGACCACATAAATCTCGTAGCGAGTTCTAGCTGTTACTGTAATACGTTTTGCTGAGTTTTATGCCATTCATGTAGCTGTAACGAAGGGCTATACAGTAAAAGGAAGACCAAGGAACGACCCCTAAAGGTGTCACTTGAATTCCTTAATCTTTTCAATGTTTAAAGAAGCACGTGACAAGTTCTGCTCCCTTCTGAGCATGGAATGTTTAGTTTCGAGTGTTCCAAAGCACAGCGTATTACTTTTAGCACTGTATACGCCTCATCTTGTCCTGTTAGACAACTGCCTCACGGCTGCAGGCAAATGATCCTCCGTTTTAACTCTTCAGGAACCGAGGAGCCTTTGTTCCTTTGCCAGTCTGTTGTGTGAATATATGAGAGGAGTGAGATATGCCAACGGTATTCTATGTGTGTGGTAATAGATGGATAAAGGACTAGATAATAATATTTGGTGTGTACGTGTGTGGGAGCATTCTTGCAGTCTAAGACAGGGCACAAGATTGTCATTATCTATTTTGTTTGCCTATAGGGTGTTAAAGTTATGTTTACGTCATTACCTGTCTGTGATCACTGGACTTAAATGACTGAACACTTTCCACACTTCCAAAGAAAAAACATGAATAAAATGTATTTACAAAATTGTTTATTTCACGGTATAAAAAAAAAAAAAAAAGATTGCAAAAATATATAACAAATATATTACTTTGGTTTATAAATATCAAATATCAAACAGCAGTTTTCTGTGAATCTCTCCCAATAATAGTGCTTTTAGGGAGAACTCACAGAACCGCAACACTGAGGTATTTCAGTGTTGCGGTTCTTCACTGAGGTAAATTTCTGAGGTATTCTGCGGTCATATCCCTCAAGGTGACCCAAAGGGGCAAAACCCAGGAACCACGATGGTACAGTTCTAGCTGAAAATGGCAAAGATACATTCTTTGTACCCCCCCCACCCCACCCCTGTGGCAGCCCCATTTAATACTGTGACCATACGAAACAGTTAGGACCATTCACCTGAGAGACCAACAGCATTAAATATCAATGTACTTTAATAAGACCAAGGGTTGACCCTTCTCCTAGCTTAGACAAACAAACGGTTATAATCGAATGGCAACGGGCTTGGTTCGGACACGCAGTGGGTCCTTTTCCACCTTAAGACACTTAAAGACTCAGAGGTCGTCCCTGAGTACTCCAACTAATGTTAAACACTTTTTACTTCTACACATTCTAGCCAATAGAATGACATATTGTCCCCGCGTTTCTGTGGCCTGCTACACATTCTAGCCAATAGAACGACACATTGTCCCCCCGTTTCTGTGGCCTGCTACACATTCTAGCCAATAGAACGACACATTGTCCCCGCGTTTCTGTTGCCTGCGACACATTCTAGCCAATAGTACGACACATTGTCCCCGCGTTTCTGTTGCCTGCAACACATTCTAGCCAATAGAATGACACATTGTCCCCGTGTTTCTGTTGCCTGCGACACATTTGCTGGCAGGGGTCTGCTTTGCTAAGTATAATCTAGTCGGATGGAACAGGAGCTGAAATGTCAGTACTGTAATTTTACACTAATGCCAGCGGCCTCCTGCGCTTTACAACGAAAGCAGTGCTTAGCGAACACGCTGAAACGAGGCAGGCGACAGCCTCAGTCCTTCATCCAACCCTGCAGCGACGGCCTGGGGATGGAGACGCCTCGCATAGTCGGCGTTTCTGCCTCATCGGGCAGGCGTAGGGAGCGCGTGGCTCAGCAGCTGGGCGAGGTGGTGATGGGAGGGCTGTGCAGGAAGGCCAGGGGGCTGGCGGCGGGGTGGACGGGGATGGAGACGGGGAAGTTGAAGACCGTGCTGCCCTTGCCCATAACGGGACTCCCAGCTTCCGCTGAGCACGTGGCCGAGGCCAGCACCTGTGACTCGAACTGCAGCAACTGCCCCATGAAGCTGAAGTTGGGGGAGATGATACTGCGCCGCTGCTTGACGAACTCGAAGGCCTCGTCCAACTTCACCCGGTTGGTCCGCATCAAGTACGCCAGGCAGATGGTGGCCGAGCGGGAGATGCCCGCTTGGCAGTGTACAAAGACCCGTCCCCCTTTGTTCCTTATGGAATCTGTTAAGAGAGTGAGAAAGTGGACCGGTCAATTCACCAAACGCCACAATTACTAAATAATCCTTAACAGTGTCATATGGATTTATTGACACACCGAAGCAATAACATTCAGTTGTAAAGTAATCTTGCGAGCAGTGAAATGGGTTTCTTTCAGTTGCTAATAAAACTCAAAGGGTGGTGCTATTGATGGGATGGGTCTCATTAGGACACAGGAAGAAAGTTAAAATAAGACAGGGGGGCTTGAGTTAGGGGGGCCAACAATCCCCATTGGGGGGAAGGGGCTGACAAAAGTGAATGGCCCCCCGCACCCCCCCCCCCCGGCCGGCAGCGGGTGAAAGCCGGCGCCTTTTGTTCCAGGGGAACAAAGAGTGCAGCCAATTGAAATGCAGACACAGTGGGTCCTCTCAGAAGCCGCTAAGGTTGTGGCCCTGTGGTTAACACAAACAGCGTGCACCTTCCACACTCCAGCGTGGGGGGTGACGCAAACCACCATCACTGCCAGAGCGGCTTGGCTGGCCAGCTGGCCGATTTGGAGGGAAATCCCACTTTTCAAAAAAATTCGATTCAAGCCCTTGTGGGGAAGGTGAAGGGGTGGGGTGTGTGTGGGGGTGGGGGTCCCTTCTGCTGCGAGTTTCCCACCGCACCATCTGTGCTGGTTTACTAGGCACTGCAAACGGATGCGTTTGGGAAGAGGTGGGAAAGGGACGCTCACCAATGAAGTCGATGGCTTCGTTGAACCAGGAGCTGATGTCGGCTTTGTGGTTGTCCTCCACTGGAATGCTCTTGTACTGATAGTGGCCTTCGAAGTGATTGGGACAGTTTGCAGAAACATTGATGAGGGCGGTGATCCCCAGAGTGTCCAGCATGTCCTTTCTGGATGCATGATAGGCACTGCCCAAATACAGGAAGGGCAATATCTCCACGGGACCCCCCTGAATTAAATTAAAATGACACATTTAGTAAATAACAAGACCATGGTTAAAAAAAAAACAAAAAAAAAAAACTACAGTTTAATCAACTTTGTTATTTATTTTAAAGCCATTTACCTTTTAAACAAACCAAAAAAAAAACAGACTCAGGGTCACAAACATCTAGTAATGATCGACTAGAGGATTTCGAACTGTATACAATGCATATGTCATTTGGAAGTCACTTCTCTAAAGGGCATAACATATGTGCTATTGAATCTGTGAAACAGTCATAAAACCATATACAACTCGACTCGCGTATTAAACCGTCACGGCGCGGAAGGCTCACCTGGTCGTACAGAGGAGTATTGCATGAACTGCAGCCGGACTCAGCGCTGCTGGGCTGACAGTTGGCGCTCAAAGGCAAACACAATCCTTGTGGAGGAGCCGGCTTGGTACACATCTCAGGAAACTCGGAGGAGAATGTCTCGAAGCCGCCTAAAGTTGAGGGACGACAATGAGTTTAATAAACATTTTAGTTTATTACCAAACAAACAGATACCTTAATCTGAGTTATTTTTGAACCGTTGGCGCGCTTATTTAAAAAACCCAAAAACAAAAAAAAACACACGGTGATACGGTGACAGCAGCTTATTAACCATTTATTTAATCGGGGAACTTGTATGAAGCAAAATAGTAGCTTATCTACAATAAAACCAAGCAAGACACAACGACACACTTTGCGCGCAATCTCGCTGAATATTAACGGAAGAATAACTCCACGATTCAATATCCCAAATATGTAAGCCCTTACCTTTGAGCAAAAACACGGTGACATGACAAGAGTCGCGACACAAGGCGGAGACAGCAAGCATTAGAGTGCCGTCCTTTTTGATCTGATTAAAGTCCAGGCTCCGTTCATCGAGAAACACCACCGCTTGGAATTCGCCAGATCGGATTCGGTTCCTTGTGTCCTCATTGGGTACAATGTGCTCTAGTCCCAAACCTCCTCTTGCTCTTCGCCGGACAATAGTGCTAAAACGCACGTTTGTCGAGCCGGGAATATGAGAAGAGTTGAAAGAAAAGAACGAACGACAGTCCAAGACTAGGCACCCGTCCCCCTCCAACAGATTTCGGAAGGTGGCGCAGTCGATGCTAGGGACTTCCATTATGACCATAGTAGTGCGACGCGAGGAAAACGACAGATCTAAAAAAAAATGTTCTCAAAAATCAAGGTAAAAAAAGGTCTTGTGTATTCACTTAAGTAGAAACCTTCACAGCTACGGCGTCCCGGAAATATTCTCAAGTATCTTCTTTAGCCGAGTAAGTTCTTTGTCGCTTGACAACCTGGAGGCTTCCGACTGAATAAGAATCAAAAATAATAATCTCTTATAAAGAAATAAGAACCCTCTACTTGTTCCAATTTTATGTTGCGTTGAATTCCTTCGACGTTTTCTTCGCTGAAACACAGTTAAATCTATCTACTCTCCTTCATGAGAAGTCTTTTATAACTGGTAAGCGGAGTTGAAACGGATGACGTGAGAGGTCCGCCTTTTTTGGCTCACTGCCGGCTGAGTTTTCGTGTACGTCATTTGTAAATTTGATCCGAGCTAACCAAACCCTGTGGCCAAAGATCACGAAATACAAACAAATCGAAGTATTGTGCCACTTACTGGGTATTTTTTATTCAGCGTTCAGTTTGTTGTTAGTAAAAAGCCTAGGAGTGTATGAAATACGAATGCAAATACAAAGTCCAGGCAATATTACTAAGTATTAGTAATATAGAATATCTAGAATGTTTTTTTTTCCCTCTCTCTAAAGTGACAGTACATATAACTATTATAGTAATTTAATAAACGAAAACCTTTCAGTGTTTTAAGTTGAAGCCAATTACAAAAGTAGGCCTACTTGTTTCTTAAGGGAAAATTCCATGATGATATTATCAGTTGTAGATTTTTATTATCCATTTCTATTATCAACTAGAGCTGACAAAATAACAAGACAATTTGTGAATGCCTGTCATGGCACCAATAAAACTTTATGCTTTGTTTTTATTGGTTAGCCATGCCATTCGTCCAATGTTGGGAAAGCAAAGATACACCATAAAAGTTAATCACTGTACAAAAAAAAAAAAAAAACTTGATGTCTGGTAAATTTCCACGTAGGTGAAAACAAAACAGTTGTCTTACTGTGACCGAGCAGCAGGTGATAGGTTTGCTTTGAAGTCCTCATAAGTTTGTTTATTATTCAGGGTAAATCTAGTTTGGAAGTGTTATAGTCCCCAGCCACTTTTTTTACAGCAAGGCTGATTTGAGGTGTGAGGTTTTTTTAGAAGCTCTGACGTTTGGAACGGGCTTGCCAACTTTTGTGGTGTGTTGTCAACACGCTAAGGCAGTGCCAATACACATCTAAGAGACTGAACTGAATTCTGTAGACACGGGCCACCGGACCATTGTGGCTGCCGGTAACGGGAATCCCTCAGGACGTTATGGACACACCTGAAGTTTTGCTTTTGCGGCAGAACCGGTCCAACAGCCCTAAAGTAGTTGCCACAACATGCCACATAATAGGCATCTGTATGTAATACGCAACATTTGAGTCTGAAGTGTGCTTGTCACTTACATGCTTACTGGAACCCACTAGCTACTAAAGGGTACTACACAGCTTTTATTAAAATCATTTTATAACGTAATTTCCCTGACCTATTACGCAGGACAGGGAATGGCTGACTTAATGGCAGACTCATCCAATCAAATCAATTTGTTTTCCTCCCTCTTTAATGCACCGTCAGCTTCCAATCGGTGTCTGAGATTTAAATACTTCTGACCTATGGCCTTTTGTTCACAAACAATATGATTATCAGGTGAAAACAAAACAGACAGTGCTGGGGAGGTTTGCCATACCAAAGACAAGATTCATGTGCTCAGCAGGCTGTGTGGTTTAATAAATCTCAAAAGGAGCGTTTCTCACATTTACTCTTTGAAAACTGTTATGGAAAAAAAACAAGTTCAAATCTTTTTTAGTAATAACAGCAGGACATTTTAATAATGAATACACATGTAATAAACTTAGGCCTACTAAAAATCATTTTTTATAAACATTATATTCACATACCAGTAATATAAATAATGTTTATTTGTATTAAGTTGTACAATACAGTGCCATTGTCTAAAAAAATTCTAAATATGTTATTTAAATATATTAGGTTTTGGTAATGTTTAGTCACTAAAATAATGTAACCCTATAATTCTGAATCTAAGGAAACAAATATAGTTCATCATTGTATCTTCTGTGTAAAATGTCCACCACTGAAGCTCAGTGTGTGAAATATTTTTCATTCAGTTCTTACCAAAACAGAAGGAAACACAGAAAGGAAACACAGAGGAAAAAACTCCAAGCAACAAAACAATCCAGAAAATAAACATGCAACAAGGAACTTGTGGTTTTCTCTTACTGTCAAGACTCATCTGTCATGAATCAGCCCTGAAACATGAAAAACTTACAGCGTCATTCTGATGGGAGGAGACTAAGAATTTTCTGAACAGTGTGTACCCACGTGTGCTTCCGGTTTTGTTTTTTAAAAGCTGTAGGGCGGGGGTTAGAAGATTGACCTGTGAGTTTGACTGCGTGAGAGAATGAAAGAATGAAGCTTTTTGTGAATTGAATTGAATCTGGAGGAGTTCTGGTGAAGACATTATATAAGCTGCAAAACAAGGAAATACAGGGACGCAGAATGGTTTCTGTTCGCTATACAAGACAGACACACCGTGCAGTGTATGTAAAGTAGAGGTCCTGTATGACTTAGGGAAGCCACGACATCTGATAATTAGAAAGTGAAAATGAGATGCATTTTAATGATACAGGAGACTTGAGAACGCTATGTTGACACTGCATTTATTTACATGGTAACTTAAAGCTTTGTTTTTCCCCCTATCACCATAGCCACTGAACATACAAACAACCCAATATAAAAGCTAAATTATTTCTTTCCTAAATTTATCTTTATAAAGGCAAAGTGTATGCATTATCATCCAAAAGCTAAACGATAAGAGAAGTAAAAAAACTCGAAAGCCAAATGGATAACAGTTTCTAAGAATGAAAGCATGACAAGTGTAACATAAATTCAGACGGCATAGACTAGGGTTCCGGGTTCTTGATTATTTTACTCTTACTATACCAAAGGTAGGCCTTGTTAATGCTCACATGGCACACATTCTGTCAAAATACTTGCGCAACAACTGATTGTTGACACCCAATATCACATAAATCAGTAGGTTCGTTTAAGTACACTTCTCTATTCCCATGGAGGTTTCAGACACACTAAGCAAAAATCAGCCTCAGTTCAGCACAAAACGCCCGATAATTGCTTTTCAAAATCTCTGTTACACTTCAGTGCAGTTTGCTGACAACAGTTACGGAACGGATCGTCGAGCTACCGGGCTTGAAAGAAGAAGAAGAATTGAAAGAAAAGAAGAATTAAAACAAGGAGTCAGCTCTCTGTTTCCTGTACGCAATCCTCCCAGTAAGCTGCAATCACGCCTGGCCGTCTGCTGTCTCATAGCTTACTGTCAGAGGTTGTGAGGGAAGGAGCAAGAATTAAATGCAACCATGGGGAAGTACAAGGCCTCTCCGTTGCCGTTACACATTTTCACTTTGGATGGTGTGGTTCGGAAACTTCTCCCCCCCGCTTTACCCTCTGAACATTTGCAGGTGTCTTGACAGTCATGTCCATTGAAGGATCTTTTTGACAATAAATAAAATGTCGGTGGCAAACGTATAATTTATTATTCTGACAAGCTGTCATTTTGTTATAGTCTACCTTAACATATGAGGTATTGGTTAATTAAAATCTGTATATTGAAACAGCTAAATAATATCATTATGTGCGTTAGGAATTAACTTCACTCCTACAATTCAGGACTTCAGGCAGTAGCTACAAGCTAAAGCTTTGCTTCAGTCAAGAAATCTAGGAAATTTGTGTCTTTGACATATTAATGAATTCCAATCGGTTCGCAGCAATTTTTACAGCCGTTTTACGTCTCGTTTCTATGCTTGATTGGTCATTTTTCCCCATAGTTGCTGTTTTCGCAGCCAACCCTAAGCACCACTCAAGCTTCAGAAATACATGAATTACACATGAGTTCCTTTTTAGACTCAGACGAAGCAGCAATGGGTAAACATTGAAATCTTTAAGTCTATGCACGGGGCCTACAAATGTTTACACACATCGTAGGCCACAATACCAATATATAATATCTTATCAGGTTCCAAACAATTAAATTCCTTCCTTGCATTTTTACAAACTGAAACTTACCACGAACCTACTGACGGCAAACAATTACCTCACTTCATCAGAAAATAGAGAAGTCCTGGGATATACCATCATCTTAGGCTTAGTATAGCCTATACTCAATAGAGTTATTTAATGATAAGCTACATTGCTCTATAATCTAAATGTATATGTGGATTTGGATTTGGATTTGGATTTGGATTTGGACGTATATACTGAAATTAACGTCTAAAGGAAAAGCATTAACATTATTTAGAGACACGGCCCTAGTTCTTTAAGGTGGGAACGGAAATAGAATCACACGCTGGCACCCACCAGTAACCAATCATTTTTTGCAAAGCGTCCTAAAATGACGTCACTCCCGGTGCAAGCAGCCGGCAGGATTGAAGTGAAATTTTTAGTTATCGCCTCGATTCTTTTAACTTTTTATTTTAAACTTTATTTTTAAAAACTTGTAAAGACCATGCCTTTCGATGTGAGGAGGTGAGAATTTTCGTTTGATCATTTGATTTGCCTGCATGTTAATATTTTGTGTCGATTGAATTCAAGACAACCCCCATTTCAAGGACCTACTGTGCAGTTTTTTAGGCTAGGGGATTGTTCTACTATTATTGGAGCAAGATATTGGGCCATGTTTATAGTGCAGTTATATTTATTCCTACATTACTGTTCAAAATCGTGGTTTGAGTATTTTTATTTAGACTTGTATGATGGTATTACTGGTGCATGTGTTCCGCAGAAAGCGGGTCTGGATTTTTATATCAAAATCGCGTTCTAAAGAAAGATCCAAAGTTTACAGTGAAATTATACCGTGAAGTCATGCCTGTACATAATCTACCCTCACGATTTGCCTTTTCGCCTGTTGATTTCTTTTAGTCAAAAATGTTCTTGCTGACCTGATTTTTTTCTTCTTCTTCTATGTGTGTTAATGTATGTATGTATTTTTTCACGTGTGTTTGTTCCATTGTTTATCCTCCAATATGTTTAAATATAAAGAAATTTTTATTTTTATTTGAAGTCGTCGCTTGAAACCTCTATAATCTTTATGATAACGCAATTACTAAACGTTGTTATTTTTTTGCAAACCGATTAAATCTGGTTTTTTTTGGTTTTTTTTTTTTTTTTTTTTTTTTTTTCAGTGGAGGTGCGGTTTTCAAGGCAGTGCGAGGATCTAGCCTAGGTTTATCTCTTTCACACCTCCGGTTATGCAAATACGAAGCCGGATATGCCACGCATTCTTTACGAGGGGTGTGCTGAGTTATAACGCAGCATGTTGCTTCATTGTTTCGAAGGGTTTACTAGTTAAGTCCTCATCTGTTATGAAAAATATATTTAAACTTTTTGCTTAGTTTCTTGAGAGAGACACAAGCTCAGACACAAACTTTTAGCGCGAAACTGGCCTAGGCATTGGTCTCTCAGCACTAGTTGTTGAAGGTCTTCCATTGACTGGGGGTCAAGTGTGATATTACTAATGTCACTTTTTGCCCTGCGTGTAATTAAAACGTGTAAATCGGTGGATGGCGGGGTACTCAACGCAACATCTTAATATCTCTAGAATCTTAATATCTCTAAAGAAAGCTATATTTTGACAATGGCATATGTCACACATAACGTAAACCTACTTGTAACATAATTTATAGATTCATATAACCGTTACCATTTGCACTGGAAAACAAGGCACGTCTAAGCGACCTGTTTGTTATTATTTTTTTGCAGCGTCAGCGTTAGAATTCTTCAGGTGTTTGTACTCGGTGTACACATTTCCGTGTTTTGCAACTGTTTTGTATTTAGGACACATTCCCTATTCCCAGTTTCTCCGCCCACAGACTTAAGACATGACAGAGATGACCGAGTAATCGCGTTAAAATAAAAACTGCTCTAGCCGGCGAGCCTTCTTTAATGTGAAAGTTTCTTGTACCCTGCTACGACCTCTCCTCACACTCGGCCTTCCTCTATACTGTCTGCATTCCGGATACTTTTATTCTCTGAGATACCTCTCAGTGCCACTGTCTCAGCTTCTCGCTGTAGGACTTAAGCTCTTTATGATTGAACAAACTAATACGACAACATTAGGCTTTGCCCCCACCCCCGTATGATTAAATTTAATGACTTTATAATGATGATAATTAAACAAATCATCAGTCAGTTATGTGACTACCATAACTGCAACATGAAACAAGTCGAGGTTATTAATTTAGTAATTTAATTCTGTGGAACATTCTCAAAGTGAAATATTTGTTTAACGTAAGCCTACAATGTAATTATAACATGCATTTATTACTAGAAAAGCAACATGTCATCGCAAACTCCTGTTTGTACCAGTTTGGCCAATTTAGCTACAGTATTGCAAAAAGGACTGCTGTCAGTCTAGCCACTTTTAGAGCTGTTCAGAGCTACTTTCTGGGGGCACATCATACATCTCAAACCACACATACCTGTCTTATTTCCATTTGTTGTATTGTTAATGTTTTATAAGTGGGAGTGAAGTCACATATAATAAGATTTAACTAGTTATAACTGAAACAAATGTTAATTTATAGGTAACTATTGCCTTTAGTTTTTGCATTGGCAACAGAAGGCCTGTCTAGGCAACCTGAATACATTCTTTTTTTTTGCAGTGAGGAGCCTGTTAACTTTAGTATTTCTAAGCTCCTCCAATGTTAATACATTTTTTAGCCTCTTTAGGGTGGATATCTAGCCCCTTCTTGTGCTGAGGAGTTGGCAACTCTGATTTGTTTTATATTTGCAATGTTGTCAAAACCAGCTGAGATCCACTGGTAAGAATAACTTTTACACTCTGCTGAGAGTAGGTGTGAGCTAACTGTTGATGGGTTTCGGGATTCTTAGGGACTTTTCTGAGAAGACTGACGGTCTCAGTAAAATCCCCACAATGCTCTACTTGCATTGTAACTCAAGTCAACTACCTTTCTCAAAAATGGGTCCATTGGTATAAGCTGACAATCAAATGAAAATGGTCTCACCTGTTGCAGTGTGGAAAAAGTCAGTTTGCTATTTCTGTGAGAAGTAAGGGAGGGCTGATGGTTTTGTTTGTTTGGTTGTAATCTGAGCCATTTACTTTTGTGTGTGTAACTGACTGGCCATAAAGTCAGTTCTGCCGTTCTGCATGTTACCTCTGGCGAAAGGAGGGAGAAAGCCCCTGAATTTAAGATTCTACCCCATTCAGTGGAACCTAGCAAGCATAACAAGACACTCGGATTGCGGTAGAGCTTGATAAACCTGTTGAGGCACTGAACAAGTGTTACCAAACTCATCATTGTCCCTGCGGGCTAACTGGGACTTTCACAATCTCGGCTAGATCGAGGCTAAAATGTTAAATATAACGTACGTTTTTGAGCATGTGCGATTGCCGGAGGAAAATGCAGTTTGGAAAAATAGTTTGATTTTGCCAAATTCATATAAGTTGCCAGCAAGGAGCTCAAACCTATGTATAAAAATGTATGTATTTAACAAACCAAAGAAGATTCTCTTAATCTGCGATATCGCTTGTTTCGGTTATTAAAGTTATGTCGTCTAAACAAATGAGTTAAAACAACAACTTTGTTTTTAGTTTTAGTTTCTGTTATACTAGCAAGAGAAAAGCTTCACTTTGAAATGAGCGCCGCCTTTTTAAATTATCATTGTGGCATCTTTTGGTTAACAAACTAGGAAGTCAAAACAAACACTGGTGCCTTGTTACTATAGCAAATGATGTCTTGTTATGATTTTAGGGGCTTGTTATTATCGCGTTAGCCACGTTCAAAATGTTTTGGAGTTGTGTGTAACACCCTCATAACTGTTGGTAAGTGTATTAAACCGTCTGCGTTTTGAGTTAGAATTGGGTCTGTTTTAAAAATGGCATGCAGGTGTTGCATTGAAATTCGATTTGTGGGCAGGTATTATACCTTGTCTTTTGGCGTGTTTCTGCTAAAGGCTGGTAACCTCATAAAGCTTATGAAAAGGGAATTTTTTTTTTTTTTTCTCTCTCCTCCTCCAAGAATGTCAAATCCCTGGTGACATTTCAGTAAACACTACCTATAAAATGAACCCAGCACGTGCTTGGAGAGGAGAACTTTAACATTCCATGTAGAATTCCCTCTTATGAACAACATCTGGATTGCCCTTTGCTCACCAGATGGGAGTCACCAGATGGGAATTAATTGAATTTGTAGAAACGTATAATTACAAAAACTGAGATGATGCTGCCTGTGGACTCCGTCTTAGAGTGCAAATATTCGGCCAGTACCCCAGTGGAAAATCTCTCCTATCAATGATTCTGTTTTGTCAAGTGCCGTTTGACATTGAGAAAAGAAAGAAAGAAAGATGGATGGATGGGTATAATACAGCTATAATATCAAATGTTAAATACCCTAACTTTACTTTTTTGATCCAAATGTTCTTTCCGAGATTGTTTTTCATCAAATATAAAATATATATATATATATATATATATATTATATATATAAATTATAAAATGTAAATAAAGAGCTCTTATTTAACTGATTATGAATGGTATTTTTCTTATTCACCAGCCGAAATTAGACCAGTTTACCCACAAGGCTGATTTGTTGGGCCTTATCTGTCGGTTTTGCTTGATCCGAGGGTCAGGTCCTAATTTGGGTGTGTTTTTCGCCACACGTCGGACAACTGGTGCGGTCGCAGTGGGGGGACGCTCTTCTGCTTTTAGCGGGAATCGCTGCCAAGGCCGCCTTTAGAGTGGTTGCCTGGACTACCAGGGGAAACATTGTTACAGTGTGTGGTGGTTACAGTGGTTCTGCCCCAGTTATGGCTCTGTGTTGGCATTTCAGGGGCACCAACTGTGTCTCCGAGGGCATTCGCTTGGTATTCCTTACATTTGCAGTAGCGAGTTTTTAATTTGTTACTGCTTTGTTTTATTCATTTGGTTACTATAATGTTTTGCCAAAACTTAACGTTTGTTATAATAAGCCATCATAATGTTACTGCAGCCTTGTTCGCAATTTATTAAAAATGATTGAGTTGTTTAGGCACAAGACTTGCCTGATGTACTTTTAAGTGGAAGGTCAACCGTTGAATTCAGACCATGCCAATGTATTAAACAAAGCCTTTTTGTATTGAGCGTTATATTTTATCCCTTTTAGTTAAGTCAGTTCCACAGTAAATTCCTTTTTAATTAAAAAAAAAATTTTTGTAATGATATAAGATATTGGTCCATTTTCTCATGGGTAGATGATGGTTTTAAAACCCTAAATCTCTTATCCTTACAACACTGTTGTGGGGGTACCACAAGGTTTAAGTACCCAGTTTCATTTTCTCCCACAACATCCGTTTGCCTTTTTGATGGAGTGATATTAGAATGTGAAATTATTGCTGAAATTTTCCCTTCAGACACTTCGTGTTCTAACAAGTTTTAAAAACTCCCCTAAAATGTTCTCGCAGTGTGAACCTGGAGGGAACATCGAAAAAATGTGCATCACTGCTTTATGACAACCTCAGAAATGCCCTAATTTTTAAGCACAGAGGTCTAGGACATTTACACAACATGGACCGTGTGACTTGACTTAAAGTCCTTAGAGATCCACGATCTCCCCGTGTTTTTGTTCTGACTTCTGTGCCTCATCTCCTGGGAAGATCCTGAGCTGTTTTGATTATCTGCCGCGGTGTTTATCCGACCAATGTGAGATAGCGACGCGTTGCGTCATTCCGCCTTTGTGTGATAACGAGCAGCTAAAACACCGGCCTCTGCCGGTTCGTACGACTTTGCGTTAGGTCTGAAGTCGGCGTGGAGAGGATAATGGCCCATCTCCTCTCTTACAAAGTGGCCCGGAGAGAGTAGTTTTGTAATGACAAACGCCATTGGCTATCTCATTTACACACTTGTAAATGATCATTTACAGTAGCAGACGATGTCGCCGTCAGGTCCTGCATCACGTGTGTGAATAATTAATTAAATGTGTCCATTAAAATAAAAAATGTATTCACGGTTTAAGGAGTTGGTCAAGCTCTAAAAACAACAACAATAATAATGAATGATTACAGTAATTGAAATGGAAGTTTTTATAATCCATAGGGCGGGTCTCTTGAGAGAAGGTTTGAGTTGAACATGGAAGTGGGTTGACTGATTTAGCAACTTGTTTGAGTTGTGCTTAGTTTTTTGTTTAGTTTTTTAAATATAAAGAATGCAGAAGTCATTTTGCCAAATGCTCCCGCCTGTTTCCCCAGAAACGGTACCGCTTTCAGGGGAAAGCGGCTGCAATCGGCTCGACTCGTACAGGAAGTGACTAACTTCACTCCCAGGGTCGGGAGAACAGTGCTTTCAGGGCGGTCTTTCGACAGCCTCGCTCTGTTGTGAGTACAGGCGGATCCTGATCTTACCATGGCCTGTGTGTGGAGGATGTTGGGGAAGGCGGGCGACGTAACACAGACACTCCCACACCGTTTTTAACCTCTCTGCGTCAGCTTTAATGATTCCGTTGGCAGCTGGCGTCGGAAGGAATCCGCGCAGATGTGGACGGGATGGGGGCGGATTTCTTTTTCTTATTTTTTTTTTTTTTTAAAGATTTAATGCCGAAAAAGGCCAGGCTTGAAAAGGGCAGAATAGGGTCCCGAGAAGCTCCAGGGCTTACGTATTTATTTAGACTTTTTAAAGCGGCTTGTAAAACCATGACACCTATTCTGCCATCCTTGTTGTTTGGTTTCCATCACTGCCTGTGTGCTTCGACGTTGCGGGGAAGATTTTCCAGACCGTTCCCTGTAAATTAAACCGAGGTCTCACAAAGGTTGAGCCAATGGGAAAACGCAGGGAACATGGTTGGGACTGTATATGGCGTAACAAAGGAAAACGGGTCTTAGATCGGCATGCGTTTCTTCAATGTCCTGTTTTTGTTTCGTTTGCTGACCTTAAATGCAGAATCCGAGAGGCTTCATGTATGTGTGCCTGTGCCTGTGCCTGTGCCTGTGCCTGTTGGACCCAGACACCCTAAGAGGCTTCATGTCTGTGTGCCTGTTGGACCCAGACACCCTAAGAGGCTTCATGTCTGTGTGCCTGTGCCTGTTGGACCCAGACACCCTAAGAGGCTTCATGTCTGTGTGCCTGTTGGACCCAGACACCCTAAGA
>JAOYSI010004600.1:0-14173 GCA_025775065.1 Hiodon alosoides
GCACACACTCACACACACTCACACACACAGATACACACACATACACACACATACACTCTCTCTCACACACACACACACACACACACACACACACACACACGCACACACACGCACGCACGCACACACCCACACACACACATACACACAGATACACACACACAGATACACACAGACACACACACATACATACACACCCTCTCACACACACACACACACATAACCTCTCACACATAACATTTCAGAAGGTTATAGGTGTAAGCTGCTAATCATAATTGAACTGTATTCAAAATAATTATTTTTTGATAAAAACATCAATGAAGTGTTCAAAAAACACAAGGATAGTAGTCTGAAGCCTAAATGAATTGTTAGAATACTGGCCTAATTGTAAAATTGTCTGTGTTAGATCTCCTCTGAATTCACTGGCATGTTATCTAATTAACTTTTTGTCAATAATTATTGTTTTCAGAAGATGCTTAATGATTACTGTGAACATAGGTAGCATTGTAATTTCTAAATGACATTTTTATGTTTTTACAGAAATACAGTGAGTCAGTAATCTCATGAATGCAGACATGCCAGATAAGTGATCTCAAGTTATATTATAACCATTTATTCATCACAGTTTAAGAACTTAAGAGCAAATAATTTCATTAAAAATAAATTATTAAGGTTTCTACACTAAGTATGTATCATTTTTATGTGGGAAAATATCTATAGAATAAAGAGTTAGTTAGTCTGTATCTTTAAAATAAAATAAATAGATGTTGGGTAACATATTAATGATCCATTAGCAAAGATTGATAAAATAACAGCTGCTACACGTGCTATTAAAAAAGTCATTGTCACAGACTGTAAAAATGAATGAACTGCAATATAAAAATTTGCTGATTACATTTTTGCAAAGATATTTTTTCATGCAAGGTAAAACAAAACACAGAGTAAGTGTTATATACAATATTTGCTGTGTTTTATTTATTTATTACAATCTAACCACAGCAGGGCACAATGGTCCTCCACACTTGCAACTGCCGGATCAGATTTCGCCCGCACGGCCCCTGGCAGCACTTGGGGGTCATGAGGGTCTCAGCGCCCCGACACCTCGCTGGTGGAAGATATGCTAATGGACTGAGCTAAAGCCGAGAAAGTCAAACAAACCAACACATTTGGGGGGAGGTGTTTTTACAACGCTGTTTGTAAACCTTGATGGGTAAACAAACTAGTGAACTGATTAGACGTAAATTCGGGTTAAGTGTTAGATTAACGAGAAAGCACACAGGAAGTAGATGGTTAGGTTTAAGTGATATTTAATGAACTCAGGGGGGCCTGTGAAGGGTAATTTCGGAATAAGAGCTTGATTACTGTATTAGAGAATCGCTTTAAAGGGAAGTTTTCAAACGATGAAAATCAGTTTTATTTAATGCATGTTGAAATTTATGTTTTAGTTTGCCTGTTTACTTGTTGGTTTAGAAACATAACAATGTTTCGAAAACTTTGCTGCTGGGATCATCACCTCCAGACGTTGCTCACCAGTCACATATTTGTGGTTATCGTTACTTATTTGCAGACTAAAGTTGATGCACCCAATACTTACTAACTCGTTACTAAACAGTATGTAAACAGTGTGTGTATATGTGGGATCAAAGTTTCATGGAAGGAAAAAAACCTGTATTCTGATTCAGTCATTAACTGATCGCATTAACTAATCCCGTTTGGTTGAATCTGCTTTGACTTTATCCCTGGATACAAATATGAGTGTGGGTGGCACACCCGCTCACACAAGAGACAAAACGGATTTCTTTTTAGATGGGGGGGGGAGTCATTTGTAATGCTCCAACATACTGCCCCTGCTACACATCCACACACCGAGCCCTGCCTCTCATGCAGCCTCACTCCCCTCGACAGTGAGGGCAGGAATGTGTCCAGGCTCAGTTTGCCTACACAGAAATTTTAAGGGGGATTTATCCGGATTAAAAGGGGAAGGAGTGGGTAGTCCCCACATCTGGAAGGAGGTAAACTGAATCCAGCTGCAAGTTAGGAAGGATTTGGTGTTGGCGGGGCCGAGAATTAAGTCTTGGGAATCCTTCGTCTCGTCTGAAATCTCTACAAACACAGAACCTGTGTAAATTGTGTAGGGGTGGTTAAATTAAAGACTTGTATGTATTGAAGGTTGTCAAACACTGGAGCCATTCACTATGTGCCCGGTGTTGTGGCTCTATAAGTAATACGTTTCACATCTCAAATGTAGCCATCAGCTGAACAAAGATGTACTCTAGTAATTCTAGGTCTAAAAAATAAAGGGCCAATTTCAAAAACAATCTGAACGATCAGATCGGTCCAGCACTACATATTAACTAAACCGTGACATAGATGTTTTCAGACCTTCAGCAGCGAAAGGGAGACTGATTCACTGCCCTCTATCCACCCCCAACTGCCCCCCCATACACACACTCCCTCACCCCCTGGCTACACAGCTATGACAGGAATGTCTGAGCGAATGGGGCTAGGAGGGTGACATGAGGTTCACACTGTAAAATGTGCTGACAGCCAGATTCCCTCTTGCCCTGCGACCTCTCCAGCACAATCTCAACAATGCGCAGCCACTGAAGGAATGCTTATTTCTATCCACTTAAACCCCCCAACACTTCTTTTATGCCCTATCCATCCCAACCCCCAGCACAGTGTTACCCTCGCGGCCTCACCAGTTGTGTTTCTCGACCCTGCGGCTGCACCAGTTATCATTCTCGTCCTCACAGTTGCAGCAGTAATCATTCTCATCCTCACAGTTGCACCAGTTATCATTCTCGTCCTCACAGTTGCACCAGTTGTGACTCTCATCGTTGCCGCCCTATTAGTTAGGATATTAGAGGATTCTCATCCTCACGGCTTGCTCGGACAGAAGGAAAATAATGATGAATTACAAATAAAAGAGATGAAGGTAGGTCTCTGACGACTGGTGTTTCTATTAGTATAAAATGAGAATAATGCGGTTGTGTACCCCAAGCATAGTCAGATTGTTGCTTTTGTGTTTAGGCCCCGAATCTCACCCGAGGTCATCAGGAATTACGTTGACGTATACCAGCTCAGTTACTACTGCATGTGGACCTGGATTTTCCTGTACTACTGCGAACCGCGAAGCAATGATGTCACCCTCAACTTCCCTCTGGTTTTCTCCTTTCATGGGGCATGTGATGCAAGGTATTTCACTATAGGACCTCCTCTCTGGTTTTCGTCCCCGTGTCTTCTCAGTAGACCCCTAGGCTTAAGGGCCATGAGAGCATGGCTCTGAGTTCACAACAAAATCATAGCTCCATTTTGAAGTAGACTTTAATCAGATCCCAGAGTTCCGGTGAAAGCATCCAGGTAAGCTAGTGAGGAAGGAACATCCCCTTGAATCTGGGGGATCCACGGTCCGGTGGCCACGTTCCAGCCAATGGTCCCCAGGGTCCTTGCACAGGCACAGTGGAATGTCGTATGTGCATTTGAAAAAAATTAAATAGACATGAAATAAAAGGGAGCGAGAGCGGGGAGAGCCTCCTTGCTCAAATATGAAGCTACTTAACTCTGTGGAGCTAGTCACACCCCCATTTATTTTGATAGCTTGAGGTGGCCTCCATCTGCTCAAGCTCAGTCTGGTGGTTCACTCTTGTTCCAGTGGTTCAATCTGAAAACAATGTTACCCACCCCTGCCCAGCTTTCAGATACTCAACCCACAACCATAACTTAGGAAGGGGAAGGGGGATTTTCTTAGTAAATACTTTCCCAAAAACTAAAGAACAATTGCAAATTCAGATTTACAGTTCCAATGGGGTCTGTCAGTGTAATATTGAAATATTCCCGAGAAAGCAAATGATACAATTACTATTTAGCCCCTTTGCTAACTTTCAAAGTCTATATCATACCAGACACACACTGCAATTTTAAATTACAAAGATCAAGGGTACAGCTGAAAATTTCACCGATCTGAGCCTAAAACCCTACTGGTTAGAACTCCTTTACCACTGTGCCACCTGTTCCCAGCCCAACACTGCAAAGTATGAAAGCAATGCAGTTTCTGAGATTGTAGCACGCCACCTCATGGTAACAAGTTCAACGACTCCACAACCCCTTCTCCACACCACAATGCTAGCTGTAATAACTATTTTAAAAGAACTATATAAACATATAACCAAAAGAAGGACTGTGCTCGGTCAATTTTTAAAATAATTTCAGTCATAAAGATAAAAAAAATATTCTGAGAAGTTTGGTGTACCACACTAATGTTCAGGGGTGGGGTTAAAGCAAAGCAGTTATTTTCGGTTTTGAATTAGGAAAATAACCAGACTGTCTCTTTGCAGTTACAGGATGACAAGATGATAAAGATGAAGTTTTATACAGTTTACTGAATATCCAATAGTAAACTGTGGCCTAATTTCCAAACATTGTGTGAAACAGAAGCTCCTCAGTATGTAATACATCAACTGGAGTGGATAATTGTCCCCAATGACCTGTAAATATTTTTGCTCCTGTTTTTATTTATTTTATAAATTGTACAAAACTATTATCGAGACAGATGAAGTCTGAAGTTTTTTTTTTTTTTTTTTTTAAATACACTTGTTCCTCGTCCCCAATGTTTGCACGTTTTTTCCACCGACGTTCTATCAAAATTAATTATCATTACTGTCAAATCAGCATAGTTAATATCTATGGCACATTGCTTGAGAGGATTACATATCTAACTACAACTCAGTCGGAATTTTCTGGTAACAGCAAAGAAGACATACATTAGTTTTCTTTTTATACCGTTTTGAAGGGTTTCATAGTTCCGATACTGCGCAGAACTATGAAAACGGGAACAGTGTCACCGTATGTTACTGCTTTTAGTAGAGAAAGGTCAAATTAAGCATTGGATCTATGCATTTGAAAGACAAACAATACAGATGGAGTATTGTCCCGGAATATCTAGTTCTATGTGGCTTAGGTTTCCTAATAATTTAGTTATTTTTAAATTACTGATTTGCGCTCGTTTAGCCTTTTGTTTTAGAAGGTTCAGGCAGTGCGATTGTGAACCAGGTGAGGTCGCTAGCATACAAGTTTTAGCATTTTTTTCTTTTCACAAATCTCATCCTTCATGAACTTACTTCTGGGAAATAGCAAAACGTCAAAATAATTGCAGTTGACAATGAGGCTGCTGCAAAGTATATATGTTGACAATCTGGAGAGAAATTATTTCAAATTCTTTAAATGGCTTTAATCCCATTCCAAAGGGAAAGCTGGAGAATGCTGATTTATCGATTAACCATGTTAACCTTGTGTGGACAACTATGGCGAAAATCCTGCTTTGGTATTATCATTGATAATCCCGAGGAAAATTGATCCGAATGATCTTGATCACAAACCGTGGAAGAAGAATAAAAATAAAAAATTAAAAATTTTAATCCAAATATTTAACATGAATATGAAGTCAACAAACAATTATAAATACACTTTAGATAATTTGCAATTTTGTGAATGTGGCTGTGTATAAGAATGTATATATATCCAATGTGGGCTCTTTATCATCAGGCTGAGAGTGTGACCTCACAGTGGGTTGCTGTGAGGACCTCGGCCATGTTCTCTGCTCACCGGACTCCAAGCTCAGAGCACTGGACTTGACAGGCAACGACACTGCGGATGCTAGAGTGAAGCTACTCTGTGAGGGAATGGGGCATCCTCAATATGTGATGCTAAGGCTGATGTAAGTCAGCCTTGAGAGGCAATGGGCCCTCCAAGCTACCAGACGTATTAGTAGATTGGCTGAAAAGTGGAGGAAAGAAAGACAGATTAATAGATAATAATTTATTAATTAATATTTTCTAACTTTCTTGTATTTAAGTTCAGCTGCTGGATCTATATTGACAGTATTTTTGTTTTTCAGTATGGACCAGTCTGGATCCAAAATAAACAAACAGAAGCTTCTGAAATGTAAGACTTCATGAACTTTACTGGCATGAAACTTCACAGAAGACCAATAGATTTCCTCCTCAAATCTTTTTTTTCACTCTCTATGTCCCATTGCCCCTTTCCCCCTTCCCCCGTATATAATTCATGAGGTATAGTGGAGCGCAGGTTCAGAGCCAGCCGTGGGCGTGACCTATGGGTGAATCCGGAAGGAAGGGATGGAGGGAGAGATGCCTGCTGGGACGGAATGACCAGTCCTGGTCTCTGCTCTGCTCCTTCGACAGCTACTCTGCCTGGCACAATGCAGCGGCGTCTCCTTCCCAGCCCCTGCCACACGCCGACTTGGCATGTATCTGGACTGGGCAGCCGGCACCCTGTCTTTCTTACGTGACTGTGTAACTGGGTAGAATGTGAGCTAAAAAAATCTGTTTAATAGTAAATACACACATTATAAATGTAGTTTGTACTTTGCTTGAAAAAACTATAAAACCTTGTGTTTACTCTCTGCTTTGGGACCATCTGTATTTCAGAGCACAGCATTATTGGTTATTCATCTGTGACTAATCACTTCTCTTCTCCCTGTCAATGCATTGATTTTCCTGCGATAAAATTGACTAACCACTCTCCAGGGAACAATGTCTGTCTCGGGATTTAAACCTACTGTTAATTCCGTGGTGCGCTTTCTTCCTGTCTGGTGGACAACATCTGGGCCTGAATAAAAGCATCTGCTGTAGATTTTCAAAAAATCTCTGTATTCACAGAAGCGAGGGTATTTCCTGTAATCTGCCATGTCCTACACCTTCACACAATTAAAATGTGTATGTAATTTGTTCTATAAAGAATCAGAGGGCAAAAATCTGTAACACTAAAATTTTATCTCCACTGAATGAAAAAAAAGTCAAAATCGTGTGTTTCCTCTCTTTTTTATCTCAGTACAGAATTTATACCAACTTTCGTAAGATGTCCTTTACTATACAACAACATGTAGCTAAACGTAAATTTTGTGAATATAACCCTATTAATCGGTTTGGTTACCCGAATTGTCTCATCAAAGGGGTACCCTAGGGCTTGGTGGTAATTTAATGTGTTATGTAGGTTATGTAGTATATCTGGCGCCTGTATCGAGTTGCTGTTAGGGCCCGGTTGAGTCGGTTGATTGGTCTCAGAACCCTAGCGGTGTATTCTAGTTTTCTTCTAGGAGCAACTTTGTCTCTAGATCACACGTTTGACCCTCTGTACTGGTTGAGCTTTTTGTACATCACTCTGGATAACAGCGTCTGTAACACTTGATCCATAACTTGATCCTGGAGGAATGGGAGAAAATGTAGCTAGGTCAGTGTATCTCTAGAAACAGTCGCTGAACAGTCAACAGTGTTTTTTCCTTTGTAGCGCATGTATTACACAGCAATGGGTCCAAGTGGTCAAATGTGTCTTGGTAATCAGGATGGAACTGATCCTCTCCCCATAGAGGACAAAGACTGTCTGCTGACTTTTAGTTTGAGTTCACCGGCTTCTTCAGAAGTGAATAAACCAATAATATTGTAAAGATGTTTTACAGCTGTTTGTGCATGATAAGATGCTGTTATCATTATAGCCCCAGCAATAAAAATAAACTGTAAGTTTAAGCTCACTACTATAAACGCTCACTACTATAAAAGTTCCATACTGAAACCCATTCTGATTCCTTACTCTGAGTACTCCTTTCCCTTTTGCATATATCAGTTAACTCCACCATCTTTCTCCTCCTCTCTGGAGGTTGGCTAACCAGTTGCCTGGCTGTCAAAGATGGGCGACTCATCCGTCTTTGCTTGGGTGAAAAATGCACATGAAACTTCTCCCTTAAAGCCAGTCATGATGCATGTTTGATTGTACAGTATTAGAAAATCATATATATTTTAAAATGTGTTCAAATTAGACATCTTGAGTAATTATGTAATTCTGTTTTGATAATTGATACATACTACTGTGGAAAAAAAATCTATCTATGGAATTACATCATTCCCATGGATATACAAATATTGACTTCTGTCTTTTTCCAATATGTTCACATTAAGAGGGCTTGTGTGTTTCAGCTATTCAGCGGTTTCACATCTTTAGCTATTTCTCATAAAGGTGCGATTTACTGTAAATGGGACACGTTGAACTTAACTTCACACCAGCCAGTTATCTCTTAAGAGTTACTTGCCAATAGTCTTAAAAATAAGTGACCTATTAACTAATTTCTGAAAAATATTATGATATGTTTACATTTTTACTCTGAGGTGGCAAAAGACCCAGCGTATCTGGTTTGTCCCCTTCTTCAGGGTGAAACGTCTTCATATACACTGTAAAATATTTGGATTTACTGGATGGTCTAAAATCTATCAGCAAGAATGTCAGACGAGTCCTACATATTTATACAATTGTTTATCTCGCATTTGCTGTTTACTGGAGGGTGGATTGTACTCATTTGATTGGGTCATGCTGACATTTCTTGCTTTCATATCCGCCCCCAGATAGTAGGATGTCCTTTGTTTAAAGAAGAAGAATAACATAACATGCTGCATGCAGGAAGCACGTGGTTTCAACAGGGCAGCAGAAGCCGTAGCCTGGTGCTGTCACGATGTTTGCATGAGAGGAGCTGTGAATGGCACCATGGGCTGTTCATTGAAAACCGATGAATTTACCCCTCTGTGGACGACCAAGCCAAGTCTGATGCCTCTGTCACCCTCAGGACCTCTGAGGGTGCCGTTGGCTCCAAGTCCTCTGAATCAAAGACAGGGTCCTCCTCCTGGTTGCCAAACTCCTCAGACACAGTCACTGAGACCAAATCGTCAAACTGGTTCACCCACATTCGGGCACCGTGTCCAGCTGGATGGTCAGAGTCAGAGCAGGGTTTCAGCAACAGCAAAGCCTGGAAAGGCAATTAGAGCAGCACCTGCTGTAATACGCTCACGAGCATATTCAGCTTGTCCTGGCCCGATGACCTTGAACAGTTTGTCCTGTTTTATCAGAGGGGGGAGGGAGGCAGAGGAGGAGGAGGTTGAAATAGATACGGTCCTCCACGTGGGATCAGCCCTTTTGCATGCTTCTCTCTGCTCTCAAGATGCACCTCTCTCAATGGAGTGTTTCTTCCTGTCACTTCCCCTAGTGAGTGCTCAGGGATGATTGTCGCGGCGTGCGCCTTCCATAAACAGTCTGAAGCCTGTAGCCGATTTTCTGGAATCTCTAGCTGTGTTCACAGTAGCAGGGGTGGGGTTGGGGTGGTCCTGTAAATCTACAATAATTAAATTTTACGGTAATTTTGGCAACCCTGCTGACCGTAATTTACTATAGAATGTACAGGACATTTTTTTAACAGTGCAGGTATCAGGCATCCTGGTAATTCAGGAGTATGTACGCATGACTTACCGATCTCAGAGGTGCATGTCATTTCTTTAAAAAACTAAGATTTTGTTAGAAAGATATCTCATTCCACACACTTGTTTGCTTTTATTTTACTCTAAGTGCTGCACTACATGGCCAAAAGTATATGAACACCTGCTCCCAGAAGAATGGAGCTGCTACTTCACTCTTCTGGGAAGGCTTTTCGCTATAGGAACACATCTGCAGGGATTTGCCTCCTTTCAGACACACAAGCATTAGTGTGGTGGGCACTGATGTCGAGAGATAAGGCCTGTCTGCATTCTATGGGTTGAGGTCAGGGCTCAGCGCAGGCCAGTCTAGTTCTTACAAACCGATCTCGCCAAACTATTTTTGTCTGGACCTTGTTTCGTGCTCAGGGGCACTCTCATCCTGAAACATAAAAGGACCTTCCCAAAACTGTTGCCACAAAGTTAGAAGCATATTATTGTCTAGAATTTACCGTAGTGACTGAAACCCACCATAACCTCCATTAGGCAGCATATAATGGGGCGTGTGCATTCATCAGTGGAACTGATATCTCACTCCCCACCTGAGAACATTAACTTAGCAATGGAAAATAGTGTTTGTTCTATACCCATCCTAAGTCCTATGGAAAGATAGTTCAAAAGCTCATATTAAGATAAATGTTTTAAAGGGTATTCCTATTGCAGACAGGGAGCTCATCACTAGTCAGTTAACAGATGATACTACTCATCTCCTAGAGGATTCCTTTCAGCTTCCAATCACACTTAATGTATCCATTAAGTCTTACTATCTGGTCTTAGTTTGAACATAAATAAATTTGAACTGTTGCCAGAGAAAAACTGTGATATGCCCTCGAACTCTAATACTTCAGTCAAGGATAAAATCACTTATCTGGAAATTGGGATGACTAAGAATCAGAAAGTTAGATGTTTTCTGAACTTTCCCCCCATCATACATTAAACTTAATTGAAACTCAAGCATCGGTTACAAAGTGAGTTATCTCTGACGGGTAGAATATTGATTACAAAGCCTGAGGGCATTCTTCTATCATTAGATATAATTTATCATTAGATAAGTGGAGAATCTGACAATCAAGAATGTTACTAAGATGCTTTTTAATTTTGCATGGAAGAACTGGACACATTATATCAAGAAACCAGTGAATGTATGAATAACGTGATTCCCACTTATGAAATGGTTTTAAAATGATCGAGTCAATGATGAAGGTATTTTATTTGATTATACAGCCTTTTTTTTATTATTTTCTAAGTTACCAATAACTCCAAAACTCCAGTTATGTTACTTCAACAGAAAACTCTTAATTGTTCTGTTGTATACAAATGCTGAATATGCAACTACACCCAGAGAAGTATTCACAAGTATAAGCCGTACTACACAACAATAGAAGTGGTCACTGATATAGATCATACTACTTCTAGCACTGAACACACAACTGCTCCCACAGAAGTGTTCACTGGTATAAACCATACTACTGCTACCACTGAAGGCCAACTAGTATAATCCATACTAGTGTTAACATGGAATACACAACATTAGAACTATCGAATTAAACCATCTACACCACTACTCTGCTGGAACTGATCACCAAAAACTACCACTACAATTTCTCCCCATACTTCTGAATTGACCCCCATTCCCACCCAACTTTTGGGGTATATCCTCTGGGGGGAGGGATAAATGAGAGCTTAGAAGGTGAGGAAAGACATTAACATTCCTTAGTTAAATTAAGTGGAGGAAGCCATTTTATTTGCTCTGTCGTTCTTTGGCCCTACATAAATGGATACAATGGATAATAATAAAAATGGTGTACCTCTGCACTGAAAAGTATTGCCTGTAAATTTTATAATAAGTAACTGGCAGAAGGGTTTTGTTCATTAATCATGAAAAGCAAGAGCATGAGTATAACAGGTGGATCGGTTTAGCATAGTTTGTGTTAGGGGTGCAGTACTGGTCTATGGTGGGGAAGCGGGAGCCAGGAGCAAGCTCTCAGTTTACAAGTCAGTCTACATCTATCATAGTAATGAATGACAGGATGAGATACAAGCATCGGAAATATGGTTTCCACGCAAGTCCGTTTGCGGGACCCACCTTTTGGGATGGGGTGAGGAACTCAGCAATCCGGGAATGCCTATGAGTAATGTTACTCCTCCAGATAAAGAGAAGCCAGTTGAGGCGTTGTGGTCATCTGGTAAGGATGCCCCCCTGAGGACATGTCCCACTGAGCAGAGTCCTCAAGGCAAACCCAGGACACACTACAGACGCAACAGCATTTTGCTAAAAAGTCAGACTGGGATAAAAGAAGCTATAAAAATTTCCATGTGTCCACAAATTCATTGACCAAACCGAATGACTGAATCCGAAAATTCAAGACTGAATCCAAAATTCCAACAGAAAGCACCCTCCTATTTGCCTATGACAAGTCAAGAACAGCAAATCATAATAGTCAGGGACAAAACACATTGTGCAACTAAGAAAAAGAACAGGTCATGTCTTGAGGAAGAGGATGATCTCCAATAACGTCTCGAATTTTACGCTCAGCTTTCATATCAACTGCATCCTTTCATACATTCTGTTGTACTAACTGTTACTTTAGTAATGTTACTAAGCTGTCTTTAACCATTAAATTGGTAAATTGACTATTTAGTCGTTGGGTAAATTGGGTCAATCTATGATTTGATCAAAGATCAAATCAACTGAGCAATTGAAGACTGCTACAAATACTCAAATCCAACATTCAACCCCAAAACTTTTACAGCTGTGAACATTACCATTGCGGCTGAAATTGCTACAGACCTCCTCCTTTCCAATGCCTCAGAGGTAGCAACCTCTCATTATCATAGTAGCTAAGAATTGCATCATTACCACTCCAAGGATACTCAAAAAAGCATTAGCATAACAATCTAAAACAGACTCTCCACCAAACAATTCAAACTAAACAATACAACTGCTTAAAATCAGTCTCTTATTTTGATAGTCATGCTAACAGAGGTCTGTTGTTCAAAGCAGAAACTTCAGTCACCATCAGTCAGCTGCCAGCGATGCTAACTTGCGATGGTAAATTATCTCCACCACTATTGACTGGCATATCTTGTAGTCAATTAAAACAAATCTCCCATACCCAGAGAGCTCAGGTATCCAACCACTGTCTCATTTTTGTGTGTGCACCTGTGTGTGTGTGTGTTTGTGTGCCCATTTCCTAATAACTGTAATCATTTTATCCTGAGTAAAATTTGAAAACCAAATCTGTGTCGCACTTTTTTATATAATAGTATTGCGATATTGTGATAAGACAGTCTGCAATAGATTCAATAAATTCGGACAACATGCTAAGATTCATCAAAAAATCAACACAAATCATTTTAATGTCAGTAATCAATTCAAATTTTTAGATGTTTCTCAGCAAGGATTTATCTAGAAATAATAATAAATAATTGCTGTACCAGTAATTGGTTTGTCATTTATAGTGGTAAAACATTTATAACAGAATCCTATTAAAAAATCAGCTATCTAATTTTCTAATTATTTTCAAAGATAATCGAGGCAAATAACCCAGGGCCACACCCAGGTTGGCCCAGAAAGACAGGCAGCCTTAACACACCTTAACACACCTGAGTGTTGTTATGGTAATTTGGCCATACTCAAGTCCATGTCTGGGAAAGCAGAGATGTATGAAGGCATCATTTCTGTTCTATTGGAGGCAACAAAATGAAAGGATGTCCCTTGTGTCTGCTGTGCCTTAATGGAGGGAATATTCTGCAATCTGGTAGACAGTAGCAAATTACAGGCCATGTTGGCACACATGGTTATATTGAGAAAATTATGTCCCTGGACACCTTCGTCCTCCTCCAGGACAGAGGGCTAAACTAGCACAGAGAAAGATAGGAGGGCTCCTCCCAGCAGTCGAGTCTATGTTTTTGCCCAGCCATGAGCTCAAACCCAACCCCGAACCCTGGGTAGAGGGGTTCAGTGAACGTGGTGTAGAACCTGTGCAGGAGAGTCACTTCACCCGGGCAGACGCTGTAGAAGGACAGGACGCCAGCTGGCCAGTCCAAGTATACGCCAATTCTTTGCAGCGTGGAAGAGCTTGGGATGTGTATATCATTGAATTTCTTGTTGTGCTGACCGGAGCAGCCTGCGTTAGAGCAGAACAGACTCCAGGAGACCTCATTGTGTCCGAGCTGGCACTCTTCCCCCTTACCTTTTCGGCGGATACCTTTGTAGGCCACGCCAACCGAAGTCCAGCATCCTCTCCACTCGGCCTCCCAGTAGAACCGGCCCTCAGACAGACCCTCGCGGCACAGCACCTGTTCCAGGCGGTCAAACCGCTCTGGGCTATCAGGGTAGGCCTGATTATCCTCCAGTATCACCTTCCTGTCTGCCTCTGACAGACACAGATTTTTGTGCACGGTGTTGGGATCTAGGCTGAGCTGACAGGTGTCTGAGGAAAGAGTGATTGGGGGGACAGAATGTTTGGATTTAAAAGCAGTTATAAATTAAATACTTACACAAGCCTGTGGAGGCAGGAGAGGACAGGGGTTCAGCAGTGCCAAACAGTGAAGATCTTTAAGCCTACAATTTATTTATTTTTAGTTAACTTTTAACTTTTCAGTGAATTTCACAGATAAAGCCGAAAGGCAAATGTGCATAATGTGCATAGATCCACAGTTAACAGCCCCTAGTAGATGCTGCAGTACACTAGCATAGAACCATTAAAACTGAAATTATAAACTAAATTTCATTATTAATGAAAGAGGACAGTGTGAATCTTCCTGTGACCCCAGTATTTAAACGATTCCCCTGACAGAAAATGTTAAAAAGCAAAGATGCTGCACACTTACATTTCAGCAGCCCTGGCTTGATCCTGCAC
>JAOYSI010004602.1:0-14171 GCA_025775065.1 Hiodon alosoides
ATGAGATAAGCAGCAACTTTAACCTTTGGGTATTTTGTGGTAATTAATAGAACCAGATTCATTCAAAATGTAAAAATTCATAATAAAAATCAGGGCAGCCCATACTGAGTTTCAGATCTGATCATTCTGATAGGGAAGCTCTGTTTGTCAGAACACAGGCCACCTAGCAATGTTTTTGTAACATAAAGAAAGGTCAAAGAACAAAGGGCGATTTGTGTCAGCATTACGCAGACACAAATGACCACCACGTTTCAAGTAATCCATGGAAATTACGCAAATTTTTCTTTGTAACGAGGGAAATAGAAATTTAAGGAAACTAAGCCCGAAATACATGCTTTTCTGGCTACTCAATAATTTCATCAGAATAATTCTTGCAAATGTAATGGTGAGCAGGGCCATTTCTGTTGTTTTAAATAAATTGCATTAGCATTTGTATCTAAAATGAATGCAAAACGTTTGTGTTCAGAAACCTTTAACGACAGAAGTAGAATTTTGTTATATCACTTTGTGTCTGTTTGTGGCTGCTCCGGAATGTTATTTGTTAAAGTCCAAGATGTCCTTGAATGTAATCCCTAACGAACAGGATCTGCCATTACATGTAAAAAAATAAAATAAAATAAAATGTCCATCCATCCATTATCCATAACAGCTTATCCAATCAGGGTCAGGGTGTGTCAAGGCCTATCCCAGCAGACACAGGGCAGAAAGATGGCCCATTCCAGGGCAGGAGATACACATACACATGGGCAGTCTCATACTAGCCAAATCTGCCACACCTGTAAATATTTGGACCGTGGGTGGACCCACGGGGAAACCCAGGGGAAACCACGCAAACACCTGGGGGGCGAGGGTGGGGGCGGACTTTCACACAGACAGTAACCTGATCTAAGCCCAATGTGCTGATGCATCTGGGAGGTGCGTCTAATCTTGGTCGCCTTTGAGCCACCCGCCCCTTTAACGCACTTTAGGCTTTACAGCACGTCCTGTTTAATGGCATTGTTGGTCTGCAGGCACCCAGGGAGCCGATTTTACCCAGCCCTGCCTGGGGCTAGGTGTGTTTCCCTTTAACCTGAATCAACTCGTGGATTGGTTGTAAAGCAGTTGTGTGCAGAATGTGTTGTTCAGAGCAGACCACTGTTTTAGAGCAACAGAACACTATGTAACCGTTTATACTAGTTTACTGAATTGCACAGTTAATTCTGCATTTGGTCAGTTTGCCCTGAATATCTTTTGCCTTGGTTATTTTGAACAAAAGCATCAGCCAAATAAATAGATGTAAAAATTCTGCTGATGCCTGTTACTCCAAAAGCCAGCGATATCAAAACCACATTTTAAACTTTCACATCGGAAAGTAATATCTGGACTGAGAGTTGGAATGTACTCTGTACTCCAGGGTCGCTCTTTGAAGACAAATCGGTGTCAAAATTTACACTAGTAAATCTACATTTTCACGTACAATCGAATCCAACTCGAAATAACCAAGTGGGGCCATGTAAAACGCATTGCGTTGAAACAATAACAGTAAATCAAACTAACGCCTGATGCGTTTTCTCGTTTTCTCTCTTCGATGTGACAATTTTCGATTGTAAACTTCACCTAATCATGCACTGGTTTGTTCCGCGTTGTTCAGGGTTTGGCAGCCCGTTTCTATAATTTATGAAAAACAAATCTGAAATATGCAGATGTCTTTTGTTTGCAGCAGCTGTTCAACTGTATTTGCCAGAAATCAGTCAACTGCGTCCCACAAGGCCCTGTCCAAAAGTCCTTTGAAGTCTGACAGGGACTTGTGTGTAAATGCGGTCTCACCTATTCACAAACGCTGTGGCATTTGCTTGGGATTTAAATCAGAGAACGTGTATCCTCCAATTTAGCTTTAAAGAGCCAGGCTGGTTTTATTGTCTGGAATTTACAGGGTTTTTTGTTCAAGTTTTCTATTGAGAAGCTAGAGAAAATAGTGATGGAAAAGTCAGAAAATAGTTACTTTACTTTTCTAAGTCATAATGACCTTAAGGTTTTTGTTTAAAATGTTTTTAATATATGTTTATTTTAAATTATATTTCTGATCACTGCTTCTCAACTATGTATGATAGTGTTTAAATGCATGTTTTGAGATTAGAAAGTGTTCTCAACCCCATTCATTTATTAAAACATTTTTAGGGTTACATTTTAGCAAGCACACAAGTCTTTCTGCTGACCTCTATCTTGTGGTTTATTGCCCTCAAATACAAAATGCAAGGTTCACATATTTAAAATATTTAGCACAATGTCATACTTCAGCAAATTACTTCAGCAAAATATCATACATTTTGGTGACCATATTGGATTATCTAAAACATCAACTGATACTTGTGAACTGTTATGGGAATGAAGACCTTCAAGTCGAAGGTCATTTACCTCGACAACATGGCAGAGCAGATGTACCATGCAGAAGCCCAATAGATGGCTCCGGCCCACCAAGACCGGGGTCCCAGAAACCGAAGTAACCCTGAGACTGAGGTGGGCTACGTGGGTCATAACCCTGCAGCAATGTCACCTGTAGCTTCTCTTCCCCCATAGAGCATACCTCGTGGTCCCAGGCCGTCGTGCTCCTGTGCCAGTCCTATCCTTCTCGGTCTCGGGCATGGAGAAGGTCACCCGGAACGGGGGAACCAGACTACGGTGCCCAGAGGCCAGCGGTGGCCGACGGCGAGAGGTGAGTTGGGGTAGGTTAGCCGTGTTCAGTGCGGGTGTGAGGGCACTGTTAGCGTCTTCGCTACTCACTGTACGCTACTCACTACTCACTGTACGCTACTCACTGTACCATTATATTGTGTTATCAGAAACTCTTCTATTGCAAAACAGGGAGTAGGTGTGCATGCAGCACTTATCAGCTACCAACGCTGGTCCAGCTAAGAGGACAAACTTCAATCTGAAGCGCAGAGACTGTGGATTCGGCGGCAGAAAGGGTACCCCGATTTGCATTGCACACCACTGAAACATACCGTGGTTCCATGGGTCGATGAGATGATCACAGCTGCCCTGTGGCACGGTCCATCGTCATCCCTCTCCCATCAGTATTGTCGGGAGAAGATGATCCTGCAGAACGACTTGTTCCCGGTAAAGTAGAGAGAGCATTACTGTCTTCACACTGAGAGCAGGTAGTGGGGTTGCCAACAGGCTCCAAAATTCTGGGACACTTTGAGACAGAACAGGATTTTAAACTTGGCCCTAAACTGAAAGAGATGTATAAGTCAATTAGTTAGGGTGAAGTACTACAGTAAAGTAATGCTGATCCGTGATGCAGATACTCAACCTTCGGCCTTTGATCAAACCTCATAAACAGCTAAGCAAAGTCTGCCTTTGATTGGGAGAGCAATTGCATGTTATGACAATACTAATAATATTATAATATTATTCAATTAAATATTAATTAAAATGATAATACAGGAAAAATCGAATTCTTATCATTTTAGAGTTTCCACATACCCTAATCAAACTGAAACTTCGGCAACCAGTTTATTGCATTTGACATAACTGTATCTGACAGCTTTTTCGTTTAATGAGTGCATTTTTATAAATAGAATTTGTCACAAAGAAAAACCAAAACAACCAAGTACCACTTCTTTTATTTCTGACCCCAGAAGCAGTGGAGAGAACTCTCTGAAAATGACATAATAGTAGACATGTACAGACAAAACCGAATAAAGTGAAAAGCGAGGAAGATCTGGGCTGATCTGGGCTCAGCAGCTCCAGTACTATGTAGGAGGTTCCGTCTTGGTCCTTGTTGCCAGGACTACACCGGAGATGATACCCCTCTTTGGCTGGAACCGCGCTTTGGTCAGAGCCCAAGTGTCCTACTTTGTTTGAAAAGGAGGCATGTGCACTGTTAATATTCAAAGCAAAAATATCCCTCATAAAAAGAACTTTTCTGTGACCAGCATATTACTGTGAGGGATCTAGCACTGTTAATGGCAGAGGAATCAATTATGCCCCAGTTTTCTGTGAACTCTCCTTGAAGCATACTTGGAATGCTTTTTTTTTAGCTCATGCCTTGTGTTTTATTCCAGAAGAGTTTCTCCTGAAAAAGCAGCTAAGTAGCTAGAATATCTGTTAACTCTAAATAATATGACATGTGACAGGTAGACGACATATCTCATATAGATGCAAGGATGCTGCGTGTTTCGCAGGGACCGGAATGCTTGTGTGTGGATGGTCTCCGTGGGTGGATTTTCTGCGTAACTGTATGTAAAATCTGACCTGCGAAAAATCTTTAGTTTATTGTTTAAATATAATCATTGTTCATTATCACAATCTTGTCATTTTCATTGACAAAATATATTTATCTTTGATTACTCTGGAGGGATAGTGATAAAAAAAATGTGCCATATTGCAACAAAGTTCTATACCAGCTAATAAACCCTTAATTATTATTGCATTGACTATTGTCAGATTTTTTCCAAGAGAATACTTATATTAAACTAGTTTATTTACACTGTGCATTTCGTTTTTAGCCATGGAATTCTCATCATTTTAAATATACTTATAGTCTAGTTCAGCGTTGTAGTTTAGCATTTGTGTGCCGGCTTATTGTAAATTAACCGAATAACATGCCAGACTTGTCTCCCTCGGGCTTCGGTACCACTGCCGTTAACTTAAACATTATAAAATCAATTTCTGCCTGTTTGAGCACGCCTCACCCAAACATCTGCAGAGATCGAAATCTACAGGGATCGGGAATTCTTTTCATTGTGCTGTATGTCTCTGTATACGGACAAAAATGTACTCATGGATTCATTGGCCTGGTCTTTGCAAGTATATCGACCATCAACTCATGTTTTTAATATCAGCTTATTTTAAAAAATAATAATCAGATTTCTATTTCATAAAATTTATACAAAGGACACTATTTTCTTTGATCAAAGAAATTATTTATTAATCAAGATTCAGTAGTTTTTTTCGCCACAAAAAAAAAAATTGTAATGAAGTAAGAAAGTTTTAACAGAGGAGATAAACCTTACACCCCAAGCCTGTAAAGACACCCCTCAGTCCTAAAGCAGTGTTTTAAAGGTAATCCAGAAGGCCAAATAAAAATTCTGCTTTAATCTAAAATACTTTATTCCAACACATGGAGTAGTCTAAAAAAGTTATCATTTAAAAGTGTTAATAATAATAATCATGATAATCATTATGATTATTATTTCAACTATTTAAATGGCTTCCGCAGTCATTCGCCCCTTCTTTCTGTGGCGCACGTCAAGTACAAAGTTTTCCCTCGCTTGATTCTATGGCAGAGGCCTAATTGAATGATGAAGGTCTGTTTATTATCGTGTAATTGAACTGCCAGTTTTCTGATTGGTTAGCCAGGCCGCTCCGCTCTTCATCAGGCAAGGCGAGGGGTCTCGGCCGCTGCCAGCCCCGGCCCACACTCCATCTGTCTCCTCACACCCAGCACCTCCACTTGCTTTGTGAGGGGGGATGTTTGCAAATAGTAATACATTATGCAAATGACACCTTGCCCTGCCAATGAGAACATTGCTTGTTTTGTTCGGTGAGGGTCTCCTTGTGCAACTACCCCCACGGAGTCTTCCTTTGCTCTCCTGCACAAGCTGCCCTGACCTGACAAGGCCGTGATGAAGATGAACGACCCCCACCTGACTGACAGCACTGAGGATTCTGGGGCAGAGGGGGTCATTTATCATAGGGTGACAGGTGCCATTCAGTCCGACAGCTGCTTCATTTGATTTTTTTCCCTGTCTTTCCCTTTTAAAACTGGCAGAACAAGGCGTTCACTAACTCAGAAGTAAAACTCATTCTTTGTGACAGAGGAAAACAGATCCCCTTGTCCCAAGCCTGGTCTTACTCACACGGAGGTTTTTCCTGTTTAAACTTCTCGGGACTGAGGCCTAGGCACATTTGCACAATGTTATACATTATAGTTTATCATCAAACCGATCTAAAGGACAACTAGTCATGCATTAATTACTGATGCATTTAATACTCACTTTAAGACTAATTTTAATAGCCACTTTAAGACTCATTTTAATAGCCACTTTAATACTCATTTTAATACCCACTTTAATACTTATTTTAATATCCACTTTAATATTCACTTAAATACTCATTTTAATACCACTTTCATACTTATTTTAATACCCACTTTAACATTCACTTTAATACTTATTTTAATACTCACTTTAATACTAATTTCAATGAAAAATGCATATGAGATATGAGACACCTTTTTATATTAGAAACTAAACCATTTCACGTCACTTTTTAAAAATAAGTGTTTTAAATAGTGTTCCCTTCCTTACAGTTAATTTTTCAATTCCGTTTTACACGTGTGTATGTGTGCATGTGGATATGGAAATAGTTAGCGTTTAATAGTAAAAATTTCAGACTTACGTTACTAATTATAATGACCGTCTAGTACATAAAAATAAATACTGAATGAACATGGACTACTTCAAACTAGTTTAAAAGCTGTCTAAAAGAAAAGGGCGGTTATCGATTTTTACACGCCTGGTAAATACAGCGTGTTCATTGATGAGTGACTGCAGCACAAGACAATCGACACATGGAGAGAAAAAAAAACAGTAAAACAGTATCTGCATTTAATCATTTAGCTTTTCGGAATGACGTACATCTTGTTTTCACCTGTTCCAAAGTCCAATATTCGAGCCTTTGTAAGCTAATGAAGTTTGATATTTCACAAAAGATTAATGATGTCATCTTCCATAATTAGCATCATGCTTGAAAAATGGCATGCTTCTTCATGAGTTACCAGCGAGACCTTTAATCTTAATTACGGACATCCTTGTTGTGGCTCGTTAGTCCCGGTGGAATGAAGAACGATTCCAGCTATTCGTGGGCGTGCAACTTGGCCAAGGCTGCGTTCGAAGATTTTAAACAGAATGTCTCTGGAAAGCAGGCCCACTGCTTGTAACTGCACTTTATATGATTAAGAGAGAGTGCCCATTTTTTATTTAGGGTCTAATGTAAATAAATGGCGCAGAAACCCATTAAATTCCTTTTGTTACTTCAGCAGCAATGGAAGATGAATTGGAAGCAAAGGTAAATTTGATTGAATGAACCACTGGTGGTATTTAGTGTAAAACCCTATTAGCTAAAAATAAATAATTTAATTAATTAATAAGCCCTGTAGTGCTATGTAGCTGTTCCTCCACCAAACAGTAGAACTGATGATTAGAGGATTAAATGAAGGTTAAAGGAGAGCTTGACCAGACCTCTCATTGGTCAGAGAGACGTGCTTTCGGTTCTAGGACATTTCAGTACACACTGAGCATAGAGTTCATACTGATGAGTCAGTATGAGTCCAGCAGAGTTGTATATACTTCAAACCATGCGTGGATTTCAATATTTTCAGTCTGCTATTCCGTATTTACAGTCTGCTATTCCGTATTTACTGTCTGCTATTCCGTATTTACACTCTGCTATTCAGTATTTATAGTCTGCTATTCCATATTTACAGTCTGCTATTCAGTATGTACAGTCTGCTATTCTGTATTTACAGTCTGCTATTCAGTATTTATAGTCTGCTATTCCGTATTTACTGTCTGCTATTCCGTATTTACAGTCTGCTATTCCATATTTATAGTCTGCTATTCAGTATTTACAGTCTGCTATTCCGTATTTACAGTCTGCTATTCCATATTTATAGTCTGCTATTCCGTATTTACAGTCTGCTATTCCGTATTTACTGTCTGCTATTCAGTATTTATAGTCTGCTATTCAGTTATTTACAGCAGACTGAATTTTGGAGAGCGCGCTAGGCCTCAGGGAGGGGAGCGTCTTCCCGGCCAGCACATTCTCACCCACACAACTCTCCTGGTTAGTTAATGCCCTGCGTTGTACCATCGAAACACCGAGCTGCAGAATTCTCTCCGAGGCCTCGGGGGCCCGATCCGTCATCGGGCTGGCGGCGTGCGTGGGACCCCCAGCTTTTCACCCCCCGGTCTCCACGGCGCTCGTCTTCCAGTTGTGTTATCTTAATTGTCCCAGTAAGTACGCTCGGTAGTTACACTTGGCGTTTTATTGCCTGATTTGCCAGCCCATTAATCCGGCAGTGAAAATACAGTAACCATTTGGTATAGCTATACGCAAGGCATTAACCTGTCCCCGGGAAGCCAACGGCTTTATAAACGACATTTAAAAGTGTAAAATTTTAAACCGTCCTGCTTTCAACCCCCCATCATGCTTGTATGTGTTTATGATTCTGGATGCAAAATATGAGATTCAAAATTCTTCAATGAGATTTCCTCCTTTTTCCTGCCAATCCTTACTTATTTACAAGATGCAAGATGTTTTTCTAATGTTTTAATGTGAATGGGTTACTTATGGGGGAAATATTTTTAAAGAGGGGAATTTATTTAAACCTGGCTCATGCTAAAATAAAATACTTTTAAAATAAAATAAATACTTCTTTTAAATGCAATTCAGTGCAGGACCAATTCGGTGTCTGCCCAAAGGCAAATACGCAGGAAGTGAATTCATCAGGAATTCTGCCTGAGGAATGTGGAAAGTTAGAAAAATACATCTACTTAAACTAATGTCCTCCTTAAGTTATTTCAACACGCTTTTCTTATTCTTGAGTTCTCAAGCTATTATTTTTGTTCTTGAGTTCCAGTCAAATTTAATTTTAAATTTTATAACCTGAACATTAGAATAATTAATGAGCGTAGATGTGCATCGTTTTGAGACTTAGATCATTTTAGCGGTACAGGAACTTTGTATTTGCTTTTCTTTTTTGCTGAAGTAACTGATACCTCGGAATAGCCTCATTAAAGCTAGCAGAAAATGTCGCAAACAGGAAAGTGAGTAATATTAATTGATCTCACATACAAATACCATCGTGGTCCTGGGCCATCGTGGTCTTGTCCCATCGTGGTCCTGTCTCATCGTGGTCCTGTCCCATCGTGGTCCTGTCTCACCGTGGTCCTGTGCCATCGTGGTCCTGGGCCATCGTGGTCCTGGGTCATCGTGGTCCTGTCCCATTCTGGTCCTGTGCCATCGTGGTCCTGGGCCATCGTGGTCCTGGGTCATCGTGGTCCTGTCCCATTCTGGTCCTGGGCCATCGTGGTCCTGGGCCATCGTGGTCCTGTCCCATCGTGTTCCAGTCTCATCGTGGTCCTGGGTCATCGTGGTCCTGTCCCATTCTGGTCCTGTGCCATCGTGGTCCTGGGCCATCGTGGTCCTGGGCCATCGTGGTCCAGTCTCATCGTGGTCCTGTGCCATTGTGGTCCTGTCCCATTGTGGTCCTGTCCCATTGTGGTCCTGTGCCGGTCCTATCCTTCTCGGTCTCGGGCTGGATTATCTCACCACGAAACGCCAGAGAAGTGTCAAAGGTTTTTCAGAAACGTATTTACCCCTGTAGGGAAATTCTGTGCAATCCTGTAAATACCAATCTGCCTGGGGTGACAGCGCTGTTAAGGCATAGGCATGCAACCTACTGAGCCAGCAGGGGGTGCTGACACTCTGGTAACCATAAGCTCTTTGTTCCCTGCTTTGTCCTTTGCCTCTGTGGCGAGATTTACACATGAAGACATATACTGTGGTGAGACATACTTACACAGGATATACAGGCACACACATTTAAAAAGTGCACACACTGATACAACTACAAATGGAGCCGAACGCATGTAATACATGCATGTTAAAGATACGTTTCTGTTAGAAAAAAATAAACGAGTGTCGGGCCTACGTATAAATAAACTGTCGGCCCTCTAGGGTGAATCAGGGTGCGTTATCGTCCGGAACACAACGTTTTCTGGCGGTTCTCTGCCCTTGGATTTTCTCATAATTTACAAGTTTAAATAAGTACCTACAAGACTTTCTTTCCGATCACAACGACTATGGCTAAGTTAATATTCCTTAGCTATACAAATGTAGTGCACGATTGCAGGATTGTGTGTGTGTGTGTGTGTGTGTGTAGGAGGGGTCCTGTTGTTGTTCATATTTTGGGGTGGGGGGGGGGTATGAAAGGGAAACACAAAAGTTTAGAGTTGCTGCTATAGGTTAGCTTTTGTCCTGCATCTCAGCAGCCTGTAAGCCCCGACACCCCTGGGAGTTCTTAACTCCTCGGGCTTCAGCTGTGCACACGAGAACACCAGACCCATCTCGCAGATGCTTACGGGACAAAGGTCAGGCTAGCACACTATTAAATGCTGAAATTTCGGTTTAATATGAATTGGTTCCTTACGTTTAATAGGCTGTGAAATAACCGTGTGAATCTTTTTAAATACCAGTCATGTTTGAATTGTAATATTAATTGAATCGTTTAGCGGTTTTCTGATATCGCCTACAAAACCGATAGAAGTCTGGCAATTATATACTTTGAAATACATACGAAAGTAGTTTCACAATAACGGGTAGGTCTGTCCGGCGACTACAGGTTTCTAAAATATTTCCATTTAGCATTTTCAATCGCACAATAAGCTGCATTTTTGAATTAGCTGAATTTTTAGGAACATAAATAAAACATTACTACTGGAATGAAAACATTGACCACCATCTCAACACAAATCTGCCAGACAATTTATATTCAAAAACTGAAAAGCGTGTCAGCCAATGTATTGTGTCCTATCGCAACTCTTACCAGGTATATGCTAATTTTGGGATCCTTGAGTTCTTGACTGGACAGAGATGACGAAAGGGTCAGTAATCAGTGCTGGACCATTGGCCGAGGGCTTTCAACTGAAATGGCTTATGTTTCCAAAAATGAGAAAATACTACAACAACCACTACAACTACAACTACTACTACTAATAATAATAATAAAAGTGGTTACCATTACTATTGCTGTCCAAGTTTCGTCCTGGCATGTAAGCTAAAGACAGTGGTTTAACTACTAAAGCAGTACACAAGTTGATGGTTAATGGATAAGTGTAAAATCACAAAGGGAACAAAATAACACATGATCAGGTATTAACCTGAAGCATCCAGTATGGTTGTTTAGGGCCACAAATAAGAAGTGCAAAAGAAGTAATTTGCAGGACCGCAGTGAAGCTATCACTGAATAACATCCGCACGGGAATTTTTAACCAGGGGACCACAAATTTTGTCTGTCTGCAGGTCCCGTGTGGCAGTGCTAGTGGAGGAAATACACATGGAATGCTCATGGAGGGGGTTTGTTTTGGGGGGAACTAGAAGCCAATCAATCAATCAATCAATCAATCAATCAATTTAGCATTTTTTAACATGTTACATGTTACAAAGACGCTTTTCAGACACAATGGTACAACACATATTCATTTTATAGTGGCTTGTTTAAATGTAATTTAATTTAAGTCTTTATAGTCTGTTATAAACAGAATCACAATGAACAGGATGCACAAAATTTGTTATTTGAATAAAATTCCCTTTTTTATAATGAAGTTCTTCTGTTTTGCTCGTCACAATCAATATACCATTCAAGGATAACCGCGGTACAGTTATTAATTAATCAATAAAAGCACATTCACATCACTCAACATATTTCCTTGTGAATACTGGACGATAAATTGTCCATTCGTGATTTCTAAGACTGAACAGTTTTACAGCAAATCGGAATCGCCCTCCTCCCTTCCATGGTTCAAGCTTGGGGGGCGTCACTAAAAACCTGCGTCACTGTGAAATCCGGAAAAAAAGGGCCTTTGCTTTTCCCAACGTGTCAGTTGCTGAAGGACATTTGTTTCAGCTTTGCGTGGTTCACAGGGTCGTTTGCCTTGTTTGCATTTCAGATCATGTCTGATTAATTCTGACACACATAACACAGGCATCGTCAAAGCTCTGCCATTTGTATTCTAAATATTTTTTCCCCCACAGAGAAAGTGACGGAGAAAATGGCAGAGTCTGTGTATATGTGGGTGATTGGTTTCTCCAGAAGGGAATTCCAATGTAACAGCGCTTTCGGACAGTTTATGATTTAACGAGAGGCGCCTGCGAATTTGCTCATGGTCTTGCAGTCATTCAGAAAGGCACTTAATAGCAGATTTACAGGGACCATGCCACAGATACCGGGCACAGGGTCACTGCGAGGGGTGTGCTACGCCCATCCAGCTATTTAAAAGGTGTCAGGTGTTGTCTCTTTCCGTCAGTCTTGGCTGCTGCAGTTCTCGCTCCTGACCTGATCTGCAGTTTTCCTTGTGATGATACACAAGTTCTTGGATTTTATGGGGGTTACCAGTTGAATGCCAAGGTACCAGCCATTTTCTTGTTTTAGATTGGCATTGCTCGAAACAGCAAGCTCATCAGTCATTTCCAGAGGCAACGGACGCTGGAGTTTCCCAAGGGTGGTGCCAGCAGATCCTTCCACCCCACAGACAGGAACATCTGCACCTGCGCGGCAAACACCCCGTCTTCCCAGTGGAAAAATTGTCACCCAGTAGCTGGCTCAGGCGTTTGTCCCGTGAAAGGACGCCATCCTCAGTGGAAAGGCTGCGCAGATAGAAGGCGTACTGGAGTGTGGAGAGATCTGTGACATGATGAAGGGCGCGTCTCTGCACACTAGCCAAGTTCTCACCCCACCCAGACGGCTGCACGACAGTCTCCCTGTATGCGCTTGTGCAGTTCATCCAGAACACAGCTGTTCAACTGCTGTTCAGCCTACCAGCATGATCCATCAACCTCCAGTAGCTTCCAGTTCTAGCTAACAGCAGCTGAAACCTTGGAGATGGCATACCAGACCATAACCCTAACATTAAGAGGCCTGGGAGGAATCTGCACTTCTGGAGTGATTCAACATGGTGGAAGTGCTCAGGCGACCCAGCAGAAACTTCTGTGGTCCAGCTGGACCTTAACGTCCTTCAGCAGCTACACGATTGGATTTAGGTTGGATTTATTGGACTAGTTGTCATAGGATGGCACAAAACAGTAAGATATGATTACCTGTAAGTGCTGTATTTACGGCGCAAGATGCAGGAGTAATAAACAAAAAATGGACTGAACTGCGAGGATAAAGAAAAAGATAAACAAACAACTCAAACAATACTGAAACAAACCAGCTCAAATGTGGTTCACTCAGTGCCCCAAAGTCCGCCTGTTGCTCCAGGGTGCCAAAAACCTGCCCAGTTGGAGAGCCTTTACCTCCACCATCCAACTCCATCCAGGCAAGCCACCAGAGTGAACAGAGCCACCGTCCCATTGAACTGACTGAGTCATTCCGTTACTCTGCGGTGTCAGGATCGCTGATCGTCCTTTGATACTAATACATTTTAACGCCACAGCGTATTTAAACATTTTTGCTGACCAGATGCCACTCTTCATGGCTGCAGGGATGACCCTTTGTCACACGGATGCTTCCGGCAGGACAATGAGCCACGTCACAAAGCTGTCTCAGAATGGTCCCAGGAACATTACCGCAAGTTCAGTTCGCCGGAAACGACTTGCTGTAGCCGATCTCGGCAATTGCTTGACGGCAACGCGTTAGCATCCGCTAACATCCCTGTAGAACGTTTCCAACAGCACGCAGAATTCTGGCTGTTCTGGAGGCAGAGGGAGGCCTGACCCAGAACTTGGTGGGAGTGACGAACAAATCGAGTTAATCTGCTGGGTTTTCAGTTCCGTGCTGGGGTTACCCGGTGCATAGCGGTTCATTGTAATTTCCACGTGTCTTTATACTAAACTTTTAACAGAAAAACAAACAAACAGGAACAAACAGATATGTCAGCCCCGTTGTTTTCTTAAACACGTATTATCCTGAATCTCGTAAAAGGGTCTTTTAAACTCAAAACACTAGCCGAGGGAGTGTTCCTGACTGTTATAATAAATAAAGTAAATTCCATTCTCTCTTTAGATGACGCTGTGCTTGTAGGAACCGTCAGTGTCTGGAGCCAGGCCTGCTACGTAGGGAGGCCTGGTGGGCTGGCTTGTCAGACTTCGGCCTCTCTTTAGCCCCCCCAGAAGACTCCCTCCGGAGCTTATCACCACCCAGGCAACAGAGGCAATCCACATGGTGTGATGTGAGCGGTAAACGCCATGTTCTTCCACTGCCGCCAACATGTCAAACAGGGCAAAATACTGAAAAAAAAGTGAAATCACTGTGCGCGCTCGCTGTAAATCACTCTGCATAAGAGCGTCTGCTAAATGAATAAAATGTAAATGTAATGTAACCAGGCAAGGGAACCGGTGGGGGGGGGGGGGGGGGGGGGGGGGGGGGGGGGGGGGGGGGGGGGGGGGGGGGGGGGGGGGGGGGG